>JAHBCN010000429.1:0-189273 GCA_019359885.1 Listronotus oregonensis | reverse complement strand
GATAACATTACAAATGTCAGAATAACTTCTGGTTAAATCTCCTAGGTGAAAATCGGCGGAATTTTAGGAATGTTTATGCAATTTTAAGGTTATGTCAGTGGGGCGTCATAACTCAAAAACTAGCGAGCTCCGACAAAAATCGGCAATTGGCCCGATAAGTAAAAAATCACCTGACAAACTTACGAGTCTGGGGCTTTTCCAATATACTTAACACTAATATATACTTTACTTACTTAAAGGCTTTATAGCCATTTTCTCTATTCACAATCACAGAAGACTACACAGACACTAAAGTCAGTTCTGCAGACACTCCTTGATTACTTAGTCTATTAAAAAGAACCTTTTTTTTAAAAAACTCGCAAATAAATAAAAAACTTCAGGAAAAGACAGGAACAAGCAGTACACGGCAAGAAACAAGTAAGTTTTTCTTCTTGTTACTTCAAATTCGAAAGTTGTTCGGCTAACCCGAAAGTCGTTCGGCTATGCGGTAAATTTGAATTTAACACCTTTTGTCTGCGTGCATTTATATATTTTTCCTTTTTTCTAATTTCCAACTAGCAGTTGGAAATGTATTAAATTTGCAGATACTATTTCTGCCAGTATTCTTACATTCAACTACACAACAACTATTATGCACCATTTTTAATATTTTGATCTAATTGTTTACATTTAAACCAAGCATGATTTAACGAAAAGTTGGCTCTGCAATTAATTCAGCTGTCCCAACCATACACTCCGCTCCCTGCCAATAGGCAGGGATATTTTTTAGAATCTGACCCAGTGCTACGAGAGGATGTTTTATTTACTCTTCTACCTTCGAGCATATACCTTCTAGAGGCCGCCCTGCTACCCAGCAGTACGAACAAGTTGGCGAGAGAGAAAGAAAATTAGACTAACACCCTCCAACGTGCTAATTGGTCGGTGAAAGTGTATATTTTTTGAACTACATTTTTTTGTCTTTGTTCATTGCTATTTTGCATCAAGCATAATACGTATATTTTGCGATTTATAAGGAATCCTACCCCACAGAAAATTTATTTACAAGAATTTTGCCACTTTACAGTTTTTTTACGACCAATACTTACAAAGTTGTGAGTGATTCAAAGTAGGAAAAAAAATGTTTAATTTTCTTTTCACATTTTGTCTAGTTAAGAAATGTTCCAGACGTTTCTGAAAAGAAGTATATCTTGATTCTTGTTATATACAGTTTTCTGAAGAATTTCCAGCCAAAACACGCCGTCACCTCGTATTTTTACAGATAAGGCTTTCTATCTGGCATAATCCAAGAAACCGCAGCGTTACAAATAACATAACCGTTTATTTAATTAAATATTTTCAGAAATATATTACATATGGCACTTAGCAATGCATTTATAAGTATAATAAAAATTTACAAAAGAACCCCGATCATATTAAATACCTTTTGCTAACTACATACTTTTTACATTATTTTAAATACATCAACAAAAATAAATTCTATCTCTATTAAGACAACAATATAAATGTATATAAACAAATTTAACAAAGTATTTAATATAACTTGTGGGATTAATATAATTATTAACATTTAAGTGATTATTTTTATCTATAAGAGTAAGATATTTAAACCTAACCACGTTTTAATATGTAGGCATTAGTAAAATAAAAATGTCATTAAAAAAAATTGAAATATTGCATGCATATAACAAAAAATAAGTAGAAAAATGATAAATTTGATAATTTTGCCGGAAAATCGGTACTTCTCGCAGGTAAGTTTGTGTTGTTAAAAGAGGAAATAAGATCTTTGAGCCACGTAAAATATTAACTTCCTAAAAAAAAAAAAATAAAAATTGTTATCTACGGGGATTAAGAACTTCTTAAAACAGAAATCCTAAAGATCGTTTAACCGCGATATCTACAAAAAAAATACCAAGTCAAAAAATTATTTTAAAATGTTCTACATATTTAAATCTTAAAATTTTTATTTAGCGCCATCATGTGCTTAAGACATTCAAGATAAATATTCCCAAGATTTTTATTTAAAAGCTTAACCGTCTTTTTTTATCAAACTATGAAATTTTATGACTTTCCATAAAAAAGTTACTCTAGGTTGATATTCACAGATACACATTTTTCCTTTACAATAGAAGACATAGAAGTAATTTTACAATTTTCTAAAATAATTAAACCATCAAAAAATATTTACCAAAGTATATTAATCTTAAGACCTACTTTTAGAATCAGAATTATAAATTTATTATACACTAAAGGGTGCATTTAATTGATATAAACCTAGAGTGCCTCTTTTGTACAATAAACTATGACATTTTTTAATTTAAGAAAAAAAGTAATAAATCAACAAAAAAGGCCAGATTTTAAATCTGTCAAATGAAGTTAATATTTCTTGTTTTAAAACCAGTTTAAAAAAGAGCAAGACTGCGAAAGTACCAGTACTTAATATAAAAAAAAATGTTTTTTGGGAAAGTATTTTTCCAAAAACAAAGTTTTATTTAGCTTTTAAACATACATTTATCATCTTCGTTTATGCTGTTTAATTGTGGTTTTCAGAAGAGGGAAATTCAAATGTAATTTTTTAGCATCTTGTACATTTGACTATACTTTGTAAACTAGCTATTATTATTAGTAAAAATACAAAAAAATTAATAAAATTTTTTAAAAATGTTATAGAATAGATTTTTTTGTTATCCAAAAATCTATCCTGGGACACAGTGTGTCCTAGTTTGTTTTAAGTGACATACCCACAAGTCGAACTTTCATAAATTGTTAGCAGGACAAGTATCCACATTTAAAAATGAAATAAAAAGCTTTACGTGTTAAGAAAAAACCTTGAGGGCTAAATAACAATCCTTATGTTAAATAGAATGTATGTTTTCAAGTTTTTTTAGGAAGCTGTAGACACCCCTCACATTGGAATAACAAATCTTAATTTAAAAGTATAGACATTTTTAAAAAACGTGGCTGGGTAAAAATGTGTACATAATAAATCACTTAGTCGGAATTTGGTTCGTCACGATTGTTTGCACATTGATAGATTTCTAACTGTCATGCACGAAATGGGACGTTTTTTCTTGCCGCTTCGTTTTGTGTTGCTGGTGGTGCTTTGGTTTGATTGAGCATTGCCATTGGATTGTTTAGAAGTTCGTTTTTGGTTTTCTTCTGCAGCTGAAATAAAAAAATTATTTTATTCGGTGGTATTTAATAAAGCCCTAATTTTTTCTACCCTGAATCCGTTTTACAGATCGGAACAAACATAAATTATTATTTACTAAATAATTAGTAAATATCAAATACATGCAACAAAAAATCAATTTAATATATAATATTCTCGTGTCACAGTTTTTGTAACAAAACTTCTCCGAAACGGCTTGACCGATTCTTATAAAATTTTATGAGTATGTTAAGTAGGTCTGAGAATAGGACGTAAGCTATTTTTCATACCCTTAAGTGATATGGGTGGTCCACCCCATTTTTTTTATATTTAGACAAATTTTTTTATTTTAATTTTTTTATGAATCGGGATTTAAAAATACATACAACCCTAATTTTCACCCTTCTACCACCAATCCCTATTTTTTAATAGCGATATCAAAGGATAAGAACGAAGCCGGTCTCCAAAATCGTTTGAAATCTAGGTTGCGTAGACAACATTCTATTCTATGTAATATTTGTATATGTTGACGATGTCAGTGATTTTTATAATTATACTGTGTATTGTTATAATTGTGTAGATGGGTAGATAGGGAGATAGATAGAATATTGTGTACCATAAAGCATTAGAATAATAAACACTTGTTCTTTGACTACCAAAATATTCACTAGAAATAATTTATATGGCAAAACAAACAACAAACAACTTAGCCTGGTCAGCTAGTACTTATATAATACTATAACACAGAAATAGGTACCACAAGGCAATGTTCTATGCACAAATCTTTATCTAACGCCACTACTGTTATATTCATTTGGTGTTAATTTACTCCCACAAGCAAAAGATACTGAAGCGCTTTTCTGAATTTAAACCTAAACCATTACTCATGGATACAAGAAAACTTTACGAATCTAGCCCTGTCAGTGTCATTTTTTTTTCTATAATAGATATTTTAGGGCCGCTTGTACAATGTCGTGTCAATCCGTAGTTTAAACCAATGTTACTAAAAAAAACATTTTTTCAACCGAGTTAGCACTGCCATTTTGCATAGTAGCGAATTAAACTGTTGTGCTGTGTTGTGCAACAATAAGTTCCAAATTTTTATTAACAGTACATGATAGCAATATGCAGCACAACGGTTTGATTTAATATAGTGGCAGTGCCAACATGACATGAAAATCTGTTTTTTTAGAATAAATTTTTTTCTAGTTAAAAAAATCAGTTTTGTAGTTTAGGAGTTATAAAAGGACATTTGGCTATTGAGTTAAAACAGCATGAAATGAGTTAAGGTGTATGCGCGTTCTCAGCAGCGCGCAGTAGCTTATGCATACTTTAAACATGTTTTCCTCAAAATGACTTTTTTTACATTGCGGACAGTTAATTTTTGGAACTACTGGACCGATTTTTCAAAACCTTGCGTTTTGTTTATTGACATATCTTATATGGTAATTTACTAATAAATTTACACTAAAAAATCTTTTGTTCTAAGAAACCATTTGATTATTTTGTTTCTGACTTGCCAATCCAGCGATTAACTGTCTGCAGTGGATCAACGTTTTTTTCGAGACTCGACTTTGGTGCTTTCTTGATCAAGGTTAATAAATTAAAATTAAAAAAATCATTTTTTTTGTAATCTACGGATACATAACATGACATGAAAATTTGTTTTTTTTAATCTAAAAAAAAGGTTTCTAATAATTTTTGTGAATTTTTATTAACGGCATATGATGGAACAAGTTGAGCACAACACAGCACAACAGTTTAATCCGCTTCTATGCCGAATGGCAGTGCTAACTCAGTAAATAATTTTTTTTATATATAAAAAAAGTTTCCAATAATTTTTCAGAATTTTTATTAACGGCACATGTTAGAACAAGTTAAGCACAACACAGCACAATAGTTTAATTTGCTTCTATGCAAAATGGCAGTTCTATCTCAGTTGAACAAATGGTTTTTTAGTAAAAAAATGGTTCTTCTCATTAAAAAAATTAAAGCACATAATAGAAGAAGTTGAGCACAACACAGCACGGTACTTTTTTTTATTTGTGGTGCAAAATGGCAGTGCTAAGTAGGTACGAAAAACTACTCCTATTTTGTTTATTTTATATCTCAGAAAAAAGTGCAAACATTCTGGGGAAAATCCAAACAATCTTTTCATTTAAAAAAAAACAAATTAGAAAAAAAATTATTAGTCCTTTAAAGAGATGAGCATGTCCAAGACACCGTACAAAATATACAAATTTTGAACACAAATTATTAGCAGTCGCTCTAAGCACATCATTCCAAGAGCAAAAAGGCTAAACATCATTAATATTTTTAAAACCTACAGTTTCTTTCAGAACATTAAATTCGAGCAAGATTAGTATTAAATTTGTCAGTTTTTTTATTTAAAACGTTAAAAATGTATGTATATAATAATGTTATTTGTAATTTTTCTCTAAATAAGAATTCAGAAAGTTGGAAACGATCGGCAGCTGGCATTTTCCATTCATTAAAATTATACTATCGAAACTAATTACAATCGAGATTTTGCCGGTACTTAAGGCTCATATAAGTGAATTATCTAAAAAAATGGAGAAAATAAAAAAAGACAAGTTATGTATTTACAGCAAGAAATGAATTATTGGTTAACGCATATAGAAAGATAGATCTGCGTCAATGACACAACGAAGCTGTAATACAGGTGGCAATAGCTCTCTAAAATCTAAAATTTTTGGTCATACAATGGCTAAGTTTCAATATTACATCTCGGATGACAGAGAAGCGAGTAGATTTCACATGCTCTCTGAGCAAGCGGAGCTAATCTGGAATATTTAAACAGTTTGGATTGTAGTATTACTTGATAATTGTCATTTTCATTTGTTTATTTCAAAAACTCTGTAATTTTTTTCTATTTACATGATATGGAAAATGATGGTGTAATTTCTTTCTTCATTCATTATGTTGTATATTCAATTAACATATTATGACGGATTTATCTTAAAGATCGTTCTAAAAACCTGGAGGGAAAAGATTTGCTTAAAACCATCTAAAATTGAAAAAAGAAACGCTTATAGACTTTCCGTTTCTGCTCTGAATAAAATAAATAAAAGTTTTTAAGCAAATGGTGTAAAAAATATAATATTGAAACTTAGCCAATGAAACGGTTAATTCTTTCACTACTCGGCAACGTTGACCATATTAAAAGCTGTAATAATGTACATAGAAATTTAGTCTAGGTAGTCTTACTTCACATAGTAAAAGCTAACTACATCAAAAAGTACAAGCTAAAACAAAACAAAAAAAGCCAAACATACAATTTCAGGCACATACACTTACATCTACCACCACCAACTTTTAACTAATAATCTTGTAACCATGCATTACCGTTCAGCTCTCTTTCTGTGAAGTACTGAGGCTCTTCCGACGTTGCCAAGTTTCCGTCTTCATCGTAGCAACCACCATTTCCATAGTCTTCATAGTAATGATCAATTAGGTACGGTAATACTGTCATGTTGTGCCACTCATCATTCTTTAAAGGCGGGATCGGCACAGTGTAGTCACTAGGAGGTGGTTTTCTATTTAACCATCTACAAAAAGTATAGTATATATTTTACATTTTGTTTATTTAATATTTACATCGTTTTTATGTGTGTTATAATTATTATATTGCTAGAGTTGGCCACAGTTTTTAGTTAAAGACATTCTAATATTTTTCTTAAGAAAAGTGAGTCAAAACAGTGATGGTTCAAAGAATCGGGTTCTGATGAAAGTAAGTAATAATTTCTTAAGTTGGGATTACATTGCTCGAAGGTTGCTTGCGCATAATCCTTATGAATAACGACACAGCGGTCCCGCAGGAATAATGTGGGACATTAGTTTCTATATTTATTAATCAAATTGACAGCCCTTGGTTTATCGTGAAGCCAGTCTATAGTCGTGATTCAGCGGACTAGACAAGTTTACACAAGGCGAATTTTGATGCTCAAGGAAGTGTCGCGCAATGTAATTCCGCCTTTTTAGGTAATGATACCAGGTAATAAAGGAATTTTAAATAGTTCTATTATAGTGTAAGAAACACTTAGCTTTACATCTTATCACTTGACAAAATCTAAGGCAACAAATGGATAAGAAATATTAATAAGAAAAGTAAGAAAGATGTACATCTTTTTTTCTTAAGTCAAGGGTGACAGAAGAGACAATAGCACAATGCAAATATCTCCTTAAGCTATTTCTCAGTACATTTTCATTGTAATACGAATAAGAAAAATATTTAAAAAAAACGCCTTCTCGGTAGAGATAGAACGCTGTTAGAACAACACCGATACGTCACGGTCTCATATGGCAAACTGATATGAGACCGTGACGTATTAGTGTTGTTCTAACAGCGTTCGATCTCTACTCAGATTTGTCATGTAATAAAAATAAAGAAAAACATATATTTAGGACACAAGGATGCCAGTTTATGGTTAGTTATAGCTGCAATACATTTTTAAAAATTATAAGATTTTTCTTCTATGCATATGATACTTACGGATGTTGCCTAATTTGCTGCAAACTAAACCTTTCCAAGGGGTCTTTTCTAAGCATTCCAAAAAGCAGATCCCTAAGAGGATCTTCTATTTCGTTTGGAATTGTAAAATCGCCCTTTCCTATATTTTCAAATAATCTATAGATATTATCTCCTTCGAAAGGATATTGCCCAGTCATAATATTGAACCTAAAAAAGTATCATATTAAATTTCTGGGTATTTCATATCTTAAAACTTAACTATTTAACTATAGTAAGTAAAGGAACTATAAAAAATTATTTAATTACTGACAAACTTAAAATTTTTAATTAGATGTTCGAAACACTTACACTATTCTAATAAAAATATAAAATGCTAAATACCAACAGTTCACTAAAAATTTTGTTTGTCTATAAAATAATAATAAAGACTAAGGCACAATGCTGCAAACACCGGTGAGAGTTCGGGCAACTTGACCATATAATCTGGTTTTAAGTACCAATATGAAAATAATTGCTCTTTTAAAAACAAAAAATATAATCATCCTGTCCGAAGTAACGACCTATCACTGTCTGGAACAGCCTATGAAGATTTATTTATTTTATTTTTATTTACAAATCAGTACACTACAGAATAAGATATTCTAAATGATACGAAAACAATACAACAAAATTAAATTCAAATCAAATTAAATTAAACTAAATTAAAGCAAATAAAAAGAGAGTAACATACTTCCACTTAACAATCTTTTTAACGAAATCATATTAACAGAAAAGATGACACAATCAGGGAAAAACCTATTGTAATTATTAACCAAACGGTCAACAAAAGCATTACAGCCATAGTTAGTTCTGTAATAACGTTCGTAAAATAACTGTGCTTGCCTTGTGCGTCTTATAGGAATTAAAAACGTAATTAAATTTAAAAGACTAGTGCAGTCAATTCCTCCATTAAGAAGTTTGTAGAGAAACAGTAAATGTGCGTTTCTACGACATTCGAGGCTTTTGGCACCACAAAGCAAAAGTCTAGTATCGTGTGCGATGTTACTGCAAGAAAAGTGAAATTTATACAGAAGATATTTAAGAAATTTACTTTGAACCTTTTCAAGCCTCTGAACATGACAAGAGGAACGCGGCGACCAAATCACAGAACAGTACTCTAACAAACTTCGAAAAAGTGAATTATATAAACAAGTAATTGCTTTTATGTCACTAATATGTCTTAAGTTTCTTTTAATAAAACCCAGCATCCTAAAACCCTTCAGAACGATGTTATCAATGTGCAAATTAAATGTAAGGTCTGTGTCGAATATTATATCAAAATCGTTAATAGATGATACATTTTCAATGCTTACATTACCAATGGTGTAAGCATTGATCGAGGGATTACGACGCTTGTGGAAACTAATTGATTTACATTTAGCATAAGAACGATGTTATCAATGTGCAAATTAAATGTAAGGTCTGTGTCGAATATTATATCAAAATCGTTAATAGATGATATATAAGAGGCACTGGGATGTCGAAAACATGAAAGGACATCATTAATAAATAATAAAAATAGCACAGGGCCCATGTGCGAACCCTGGGGAACGCCAGACGCCACAAATACGACGCCGAGTTAGGTAAGATTCAATTAATTTAATGTAACTACCAGAGATACAAATTTCCGACAATTATGACAGACACTGTCAAAGGCTTTAGACAAATTAAATTCTCTTGTTTTAATTATATTATAACTCCACCAGGCACCGATTCTGTCAGCATATTACAGAAATAATTAAATTTTCCAGCTCTAAGCCACAGGTAATCATCGAAACATTCACAAAAAGTCCTAAATTTTTTACGGGCATATCTGGGGCCTGGAAGTAAAAACCACACTTAGTTTGTACCTTAACCTCCGCCAGGTCAAGCTACCACATGTGGTTCAAAAGAGAGGAATTAGTCTAAAACGTCAAAAACAATTTTATTATACTTTTAAATTTCCCGAAAAAGCTCTGTAGCTTCCAAAACGCGTGTTGAATGTTCGAATGCCAAAACGAAAGTTCCCATGAAGACTGAAAGCCTAAGAACTAACGCACCGGAGTTATGTTAACATCAATCACTTCAATTGTATTAAAAAATTGTGAGGGTTTAAAATAAAAATGTTTCTATATATATAAATATAATGAGATGCTACAAATGCAATTTGCCAGTATGTATTCAAAAATATATTAGTAATGCTCTGTTTAAAACCTTTATAATAAACGTCAACAAACCTGAAAGAAAAACGGAATACACTTACAATGTTACTCCACTACTCCAAATATCTACTTTAAAACCAGGAAAACTTTCAGCGCCATTTGCTATTTCGGGTGGTTGAAAAGCGGGGGAGCCTTGACCAATGTAACAGGTGTCATCTTTCGCAAAAAGGTCGATAGTCTAAAAAAATGGTTTATTAAAATACATATATGCCGTATAAATATAATCTGGAATCAAACTGTATAATGAGTATTCATTATGTATGTTAAAAATACTGTAACAAAAGTAAAGCAGTAAAACAAAAAAAAATTTAAATAACATTTTTTACAAAAATCTTTATGACAGCTCAGAAAGGTTTGTATGAAGTCTAAGTACTAGGTCCCGTGGGTGCCGGATTTTTAGTGTGTTTTATCCAATTTCTCAACTTTTGGATATTTTGATTAATTGTTTAATCCAGTGCAAGGTAAAACTGGTTTTCCATCTCTATCTTGTTTTTTTACATACTAGGCAAAAACTTTCGGTCTTACAAGGTGTATTTTTTTTACTTATTAAGCCAGAAGCTGCTATTTTTGAGTTTAAAAAAATCAACCCTAAAGGTATGATTGTAAAAATGTATTAAAAAAGTCTCTATTTTAAAACAGTAAACTTTAAATATAAGAAATTATGCAACAAATATGACTAAAAATTCACATAGTAGTCAAAATTTTGATAAAATACTGTTCCGATACACCTCGCTAATACTAATCGTGGTTTTTCACTCTTTTTTTTAACAATTGGGTAACAGTGAAACATAACGTAAATGTTTAGTTCTTACTGTTACTCCAATTAACACCTTTCGAATTAAAACTGATCTTTGCGAAGAGTTCTGCCGCTTTTTAACGAAATAAGAAAAGAATCATAGAGTCTAGAACAGAGGGTCCCAAACTTATTTCGTCTAACGCCCACTTTGAAAATCAGTTATTTTGCAGCGCCCCCCATTTTTTTTCACCTTAAAAATCTCAATAACATATTAGTCTCGACTCGCCTGGAGTTTAATTAAACCTAAACGACACTTTTCTTACCAGAGAGAGCACTATTAATGCAACTTTATAATATTAAGAGTATCTTTAATTTAAAATTAACAATAATCAACATTGAGCAATTAATAATAATTGAACTTTACAATATTAAGAGTATCGGGGTATCGGAGTAGCGGGCGGAGTAGCGGGAGGGCGAGCGAGTGCGATGCGTGCATGCGGCGGAACGTCACGTCTAGAGGTGGGAAGTTCAAATCTTTTTACTGAATCGATTAATTTGATTCATTCACTTGAAAAGATTCGTTCGCTACCGATTCAGTTTATTATGATGCCGGTCGGACTCGGTCGGTTTTGACTTCCACAAAAAATGTGAGAATTATCTTAAATAAAGAAATTATTTACATTTATTTTATTTTGGTATAATTATTATTTTAGAAAATATATTGGGAATAAAACTTTTAAAAACTATAATTAATAAAACCTACAAATGTACCTCCAAATTAAGTCTTTGTTCAAAAAAATAGTTAAAACAAATAAAAAAAGTTCTTTTAATTGCCAAATAGATATATAGCTAAAACTGATTCAAACCGCCAATACGCATAAATTGTTTGCCTATACACCTCTGAAAATGGAGCAAAACGACCGATTTGCCCTCATAAAATACCGAATTACCGAATCTTCAAGTTCGAGTCCGAATCTGACTTAGTGACCTTATGAACGAAACGAATCATCCAAACTAGGTTCGTTATTCATCCCAGAGCGATCGAGCAAGTGGCTCAAAAACGATTCAAATCCATTGAAAACAGAAAACTAATTTATTCGAATCAGTGCTCTGATTCGTTCTTTTTGAACGAATCGTTCGCGAACCACACACCTCTAGTCACGTCAGTCGCCGGACGGTCGCGAGCCGCGGCTGTGTATTTCGGCATCCGCACTCCGCAAACACGGACCGACGAACGTTGACGGACTAAAATACAGGATTGCACAAATAAATCGTACAATATTTGTTCGCGCTAAACGTGAATTTATAATTGAACCTTTTAATTTTAATTTTATGTTTTCTTTATTTTTACTAGATTAAGTACATAAAAAAATATCGCGTTCGGCAAGTGCTCTGCTTGACCGTAACAATATATACATATTTTTAACATGTGTTTTCGGAGGTGGGCACCTCACCTGCGTCACTTGAAGACACGAATATCTTTCAGTGTTTTAGGCCTATTACTAAATATCTTAAGATATAAATAGCGTTTAAACGCATTAAAAATATTAAACATTTAATATGTTTTTAATTTATATTTATACAAAAAATAGGATTAAAATATGAACTAATAAATGGATGTTGTGTAGTAGAAGAATTTTAATTTCAGTGAATTTTAAAATATGAAGTAGCTGAAGTTACAAATCACCCATCGCCCCCCAAAATCACATCAGCGCCCCCCAATTTTTTCTGCGTCTCTTACTGCCCCCCTCTAGACCACCAGCGCCCACAAGGGGGCGTTATCGCCCACTTTGAGAAAGACTGGTCTAGAAGCAGCAAGATAAAATTTTATCCCACCAAAAACATGTAAAATAAATGCCAAGTTCTTATCCTTAAAGTACTGAGATCTAAAATTAGACTAAGTTCTGCCCACAATCTTGTTTTCTCCTTTTTTGACTTGGTAAGTTTTTTGCTGATTTGTCTGTATAGACGTCTTTTTTTTGTTATTGCAGACAGTTTTTTTGATTAATACAGACAGTCAATAAAAAATTTGCCAAGTCAAAAAAGGGTGGAACAAAATTGTGGACAGAACTTGGTGTAATTTTAGATTTTAGTACTATTAGAAAATTTTAAGTTTATACTTCCCCGGGAAGTGCCTTATAATTTTGAAGTGAATCAGTCTGTCAGTCAATACTAAAATTGGCGATTTTCAAAATTAAATATCTCAGAGATCATCTGACATAACTTTCTTAATATTTTAACAGGTAATTAAAATTCTTATGTAAATTTACATACCAAATCTCATACCTTAAAGTGGAACGAGACCAAAGTTATAATAGGGACAAAAAATAGGCCGAAACATTTTGTGTACATATACACACAGTCGTGCGGTAGGCCGGAACTTGGCATGGCACACTACCGTGCTTCTGGGTAGTACAGGTTGATGTAAAATGAACCAGTTCAAGGCCGTCAGTCGCCGAAATTATTTAACTAGACTAAATATTCATTACTTTCTACTATTTCATAAACTAAAAAATATTGATAAAGTCCGTAACAATACGTAGTGCCCTATTAAAAAAAAAATACTTTTTTTGGAGCACAGGGTATAATTGGACTATTTTTTAAATATTTTTCACTTATATGAGTTTTCTTTAACAAATAATTTACAATACAATAAATATTGTATAGCTTCAATTTAGTCTATTATACGGGACAATCGAAATTTATAGATGTCAAAGTCAAAAGAAAAAAAATAATTTTTCCCTTTTTATTAAAATAGGTTTTTCCCAAACCCTTTTAAAAAATGTTGACATTTTTCTTATTTTCAGGCAAAAGCTATCAATTTTTATGTACAAAAATGTGCCGTTGCTTCAAAAATTTTAATCCTAGAATTAAAAAAAAATGATTTTTGAATAACTAAATGTATTAATAGTTTTGTTTTAGAAATTTCTTTTTTATGAAACAACTGGAGAAGTGTAGGGGAGGGGGGGTAGGAAATAAAAACCACTATTGTATAAACCCAACGTTTCGTGGCTGGATTGCCATTTTTTATCAAGGGCCTATAATTAGAAAAAGAACATTAAAAGACGGTATATGAACCTAAATCTTTAACATCAAAAAGCACTAAAAATATTATACAAAAAAGGCCGGGAAGAAAACCCCAAGCCACCTTATCCATAAAAAATCAGCAATAAAAATTTTTTTTAAGAAATTATTCAAAATCATAAAACTTTGAAAAAAAAATATATAAAATTCTGTTTTTTCTTAAAAAAAAAAACTTTAACGACTAGAAAGAACAAACCAAGAAAAAAATTAAAAAAAAATTAATAATAAAACATTTATTAGGATTCGAACCCCCGGCCCTTTCTTTGGGACTTAAATCGTATCCCCAGAGCTAGGCACCCACAAATAATTTTCTTAAAATATATTAAATAAAAAAAAAAAAAAAAAAATAAATACTTTAAGAACAATTCAGAGTTTTAAATTTTAAAGATTAAAAAGGGGAAAGCCCCTCCTTATCCAAAGCAAAAAAAATCAACATCAATAAAGTTACAAAATTAAAAAACCACAGTTACAAACATTAAAATTTAATAATTAGATAAAATTACCAATACTCTAGAGGTCCTTATGCCGTTAAAAAATTAATATTCAATGTTGAAAAAAAAAAAAAGTTCCTATTATGAGGAAAAACCACACTAGCTGCAAAAATTTCCCCTTTAAAAAATAATTTTTTTAAAAATAAACAATTTTAAAGCTGTCAATGGAACTTTTTAAAGTTGGTTTATAAAAAGGATCGACAGTTGTTTTACAAAACTTTTCCCAAGGAACCCTCACAAAGTTTGGAGTTGATGTTATCCATAAATTCCTATATGTCATGTAATAAAAGAAGTTTTATAAAAAAAAAAGAAAGGAAAGTCAACAAAAACTTTATAACTGTAGGATGTTCTTTTAAGTTTTGTTGAAATTGTGCTCATATTTATTTAAATCGTGAATAGAAACACCCAAATCATTGTATCAGTCCAAAATTCGAGGTTCAATTTAAATAAAACCAACAATTTTTTTTAAAAAAAGGGGGTTATAAGATTTTTTTTAAAAAAATTTTTAAAAATTTAGGGTTTTTAATGATAGTATATTTTTGAATAAGTACGCAGTCATAATTTGGGGGTTAACCCAAAACCTTTTTACGGGGCGCAATCACCCCCTTTTTTTGATTTTTCCTTTTCCCAAAAAACATGGAGGAAGGAAAAAACTTTTTAAGTTTTTTTTGTTTTCCCTTGTTGTAAAGCATTTGTTTCTCCGGGAACCCAAAATTTTTTTTTTTGTGTTAAAAATTTTCTTTTTAGGATCTTTTGAAGTTTTGGGGGTATTCCCCTCCAGAAATTAATGTTCATTGATCTATATACCCATTTTTCCCCCATTAGGACTGTTAATTTTACCCCGACTTCATGACTATTAACCTTTTTTAAAATTTTTTTGGGGTACTTTTCCCCGGGCCCAATGTCGGTTTTAAAATTTAAAGGTTATATTATTATAGAAAAAAGTTTTGGGAGTTTTGGGGTTTTAAAAACATTTCGTAAGCCTTTTCCCAAAATTTAAAAAGATAAAACAGATTCTGATTTTTAAAATTTGGACAGGATTTTTTTTGAAGGGGGAACGGCCCTTTTTTTGGCCCCCCTACAAAACCCAAATTTTAAAATTTTTTTGGTTTAAACCGTAAAATTGTAAAAAGTTTTTCCCACTGGGGGAAGGAAAAAAAGAATTTTTTCCCTTTTAAAGCTTCAAATTTTTTTAAATTTTTTTTATAAACGCAAAATGTTTTTTATATTTTCGTTTGAAAGTTTAAAAAAAGCTTCCAACCAATGACCTAGCGGTTAAAAACCTAGATTTTTGGGTTGTTCCATTGTGTTAATTTTCCAATGGTGATTTCACCAAAAAAGAGAAAAAAAATGCCATTAAAAATTTGGGGTTTAAAAAAAAAAAATTATTTCCGCCCCCCCAACAAGGAATGAAAAAAACCAAAAACCCGGAGTAGTTTTCCCGTAGGGGGCTTTTTAACCCCAAAAAAGGGGAATTTTACATAGCCCCTTTTTACAATATACTATCATTAGAACCCCCAATTTTTTTAAAAAATTTAAAAAAACCCCCCAAAAAATTTTTTAAAATTTAAAAAAACCCTTTTTTCCCCAAGATAAAAAAATTTAAATCCTTAGATGTAATATCGTTATTTACAAATATTCCTAACATGTTAGGTATCAAACATAATTCGTAAAAAATGGGTTTATATAAGTGCTTATACGGATATTCCTAAGGAGTTGTTCATGCGTATGTTGAGCTTCTTTTGACTCTAGTTACTTTTTATTTAATAGTAAATTATATGCTCAAATTGAGGGTAGTGCTATGGGAAACCCAGCTAGCCCAGGCATTGCAAATTTTGTAATGAATGATTTAATCGAGTCAGTTTCAGCTGTCTTACCGTTTGACATGGGGTTCATAAAACTATATGTTGATGACACCTTGGCATCTGTTCCTCGAGACAGTCTTCATGACATTCTACCATTTTTAATCAATACCATCCGAAACTACAGTCTTATAATGGAGACTGAAGTGGAGGGTAGGATTCCATTCTTAGATATTACAGTGCATAGGAAAAATGACGGTCATATTCTGACTAACTGGTATGTTAAACCTACTAGTTCAGGTAGAGTCTTAAATTTTATTCTAACCATCCAACATCTCAAAAGGTAGCAACGGTAACTAATCTACTATATCGGTCCTGTGCCCTGTCGCATGAGACTTTTTATGATCGAATATAATTTTAATCAAAGAAATTCTACAGAACAATAACTATCCAGGTAGCTTTGTGAATATAATAATAATCCGTTATAAAAATAAAATATCATCAAACAACTCCAATAATGTTCAAGAAGATAAACAATATTTTAAATTTCCATTTATACCTACTCTATCCAACAAAATTAAAAACCTCTTCAAGGACAGTAATTGCCAACTAGCTTTTTATAACGTTAAAACTGTGAACAATTTGTTTACTAAATTAAAAGACAAACTTCCTGACGAATATCTGTCGTATGTGGTATATGGTATACCTTGCAAAATATGTGAAAACACCTACTACATAGGTCAAACAAGACAATACTTACGAGAACGCATCAAACAACAACTGCCGGAAACAGGATAAAGCCGAGGTTACTGCTCTAAGCCTTCACCATAAAAATACAGGGCATGAGTTCGATTTTAATAACGTAATTATTTTTGACAGAGAACACAATTATTTAAAGCGTAATATCGGTGAAATGATATAGATTAAATTGAACAATTCAATAAATTTTAGGACTGATACCAATGATTTGGGTGTTTCGTATTCTGCGATTTTAAATAAATATAGAGCACAATTTCAACAAAGCTTAATTAAGAGAACATCTACATGATTATAAAGTATTTGTTGACTTTCGTTTCTTTTTTGTGTATAATCTTACTTTTTATTACATGTACATATAGGAATGTTAGTGGATGCAACATGCAACTGCCAAACTTTGTGAGGTGCCTTGGGAAAAGTTTTGTAAAACAACTGTCGATACCTTTATTATAAACCAACTTTAGAGAAGTTCCCATTGACAGCTGTTAAAATTGTTTATTTTTAAAAAACTTATTTTTGACAAGAATTTTTGTGCAGCTAGTGTGGTTTTTCCTCATAATATGGAACTTTCTTATTTTTCAAAATTGAATATTAATTTGTTTAATGGCATAAGGACCTCGTAGAGTATTGGTAGGTGTATCTAATTATTAATTTTAATGTTGTAACTGTGGTTTTTTAATTTTGTAATCTTTATGTGATGTTGATTTTTGTGTTGACGTTTTGGCATAAGGACGGGGGCTTTGCCCTTTCGCATGGTCTTTGGAATTCAGCTCTGCCAATTGTTCTTAAAGTATTTATTTATTTTTTTTTTGTTTTATATTTAATATATTTTAAGAAAATTATTTGTGGGTGCCCTAGCTCTGGGGATACGATTATAAGTCCCAAAGCCAGAGGTCCCGAGTTCGAATCCTAATAAATGTTTATACTTAATTTTTAAATTTTTTTTAATTTTTTTTCTTGGTTTGTTCTTGTCTAGTCGTGTAAAGTTTTTTATAAGAAAAACAGAATGTATATATTTTGTTTTTCGAAAGTTTTATGATTTTGAATAATTTAACTTAAAAAATATTTTTATTGCTGATTTTCATGGATATGGGTGACTTAGGGTTGTTCTTCCGGCCTTTTTGCCTCATAATATGTTTTAGTGCTTTTTGATGTTAAAGATATTAGGTTCATATACCAGTCTTTTAATGTGTCTTTTTCTAATTATAGGCCCTTGATAAAGTGGCAATCCAGCCACGAAACGTTGGGATAATTATACAATAGTGGTTTTATTTGCCTACCCTCATCCCGCTACACTTCTCCAGTTAAATGTATTAGTTTTGACTTGGTTGGAGAAAAAATAGTATATTATATCATACGGACTAAAAGTGCTTATTTTTACTCGCAATTTTGCATTCGCTCGGCTGCGCTGCGTTCCGCCTCGCAGCTGCAAAATTGCTCGTAAAAATAAAGCACTTTTAATCCTTATAAAATAATATACTATTTTTTAACACTTACAATTTAAGTACTGTTAAATTTTATGACATTGAAAAAAAATCAGGAATTTTTGAGAAACCAAGAATCCTACAACGTAAAGGGTATTTTATAGAAAAAAGTTGGTTGTCGAATTTATTTTGTTCTATAAGGTAAAACATATTTAAACTGTTGTTATGTAACACAAAAATACATTTTTCCTAATGATAATCTTTTATATTTTGCATGCTATAATATGACTCAAATTATATTACGAAATTAAAAGAAATACTGATTATGATTCTATAACCAGATAAAAATAAATAAATAAATTTAGTGACTGTAAAATACAAGTACCGTTTTATTTTTTGAATTATTTGAGACTGAGTAAATTAAAAAAATTGTTTTAAGGGGTAAATACGAGTAAGATCACACAGATACAAAATAGCTTTTACTTTCAAAAGTATCAAAGAAAATACAGCAAATGCTTAATATTAATTTTTGAAATTACTAAAGACATTAAAATAAACATACTGTCTGTATAAAATGTATATTATTTCTCCTTTATAAAATAACACTTCAACTTCTGACTTTCTAGTAATGAGTAAGAAATAGACAAAAAGATATACTGTCAACATTTTTTATATCATAATTGTGGCATGTATGATACACAATACTTTTTCGAACACAAAGGCCTTTTAACAATGAAAAAAATCCAGGTTTGCCTTAAATATACCAGTTGCCTATAATATTACTTTCCAGCTGCCAGTTTTTATTTATTTGCCAGTATTAACAAAACTTTGTAGAGTTATTATTCTGACGCATTTTTGGCATATATAATAAGCTTTTTCCACTTCTGGTTTCACCAGAAATGACTGAAAATTTTGATTCATAAGTGGGACACCCTGTATATTTTTTGTATTTTGAATTCTGCAGATCCTTTTATGTCCGAATGCATCATTTTTTAATCGAGTGTTTTCCAAATTTTATTTTTATACTAAACTTTAATTTTTCATCTAGTGTGCCTTAGTCATCCTAAAATCCCTCTACATAATTTACTTACTTTCAGAAAAATACAAACTGAATTTTATCTTTTTAAACTTTTTTGTAGAGGGCACTATATTTTATTGTTTTAGTATTTTTACCCTAGCTTCAAAACGAAAATTAAAACATATCCCTTTTATAAATGCAGTATTTTAAAGCCAATCCGACGCAACGGGGTATAATAGTACGACACTTTTCTCTATTTTCGTTTAAAAATTTTGTTTTGCCATGTCGGTTAAAAATCAAAATTTCCAGTCGGTAAAGGTAAAAAAGTAGAAATCAGAAAAGCTTGTCATATATGCAAAAAATGTTGCTTCATTAGAATAACAACCCCATTAAGTTTCGTTAATAACAATAAAGAAACAAAAAATGGCAGCCGGAAAGTCATCTCGTGGGTAGTCGGTATGTTAATTTAAATGTCATAATATGTCATATAAAAAGCGATAACGCCAATGTGTAAAGAAGTTATATGTTTTTATTTTTTTATCTTCAGGACATCCCACGTAAAAAGTGATTTTTTAATATCAAAAACGTTCTATGTACTTAAGTAATTTTTGAAATATTTTTGCATTTTTGTCAACATCTAGCCTAAACATATTCTAAGTGACTTCTAATTTAACAGACCATTGTTTTCAGGATACAAGTAGTACTAAATGAGTCTGCTTTTAATTGAGTATGACATGCCTTCTATTTTTAAATATAAAGCAGAAAGTATTAAAGTATCAAAGAAAGTAAAGACAGGATGTGATTGCTTAAAGGGCCATAAAATGTAAGAAAAAAAGAAAATTATCTATCACAAAATATTCTTAGGGATCCTCTATTTAAAAAATAAAAAAAAAAACATTAAAAAGCTATCAACGTTTTGGTGACAAACCGGTCACGGTTTACAAAATATAACAAAGATCAAAACTACATAAAATATAAACAATACTTAAAATATGAATTTATATTTAAAGATTTTTAAAAAATCTATACCATAATGTCACAAGAACTATTTATTTGGTAGGACAGGTCTATTTATACTCTTTTCATAATAAGGCAAAAGCCGGTGAATAATTTTAAGTAGGTTCTTGGGGCACTTTGCAAATTTGTGTAATATAAAAGTCAAGGTCTGGCTGAAGGGTAGTTGCCCCCTACCAACTCTTAAAGTTTTTCTGATTCAAGGGTTGGTAGGGGGCCGCTACACTTCAGCCAGACATTGACTTTTATGTTTAGGGGTCCTTCAAGGTCAATTACACAAATTTTCAAAGTGCCTTAAGAACCTATTCAAAATTGTTCTCTAGCTCTCCTACTAGTCTGCCGAGTTTCAATATTAGTTTTTTTTTGCCCCGTTTATTTATTTCGTTCAGAGCAAAAACAGAAAATCCATCGCGTTTCTTTATTTCGAACTAAGATAAATCGGTCTAATGTCAATTAAATATGTTACATAATACAAGTAAAGTGTAATTACACCGTCAAAATATATGGAAAGTAACACAAAAAAAATCACAGAAAACGACTTAAAGCACTAAAAATTTGTTCATTATTGTATGAGAAAAACATCGGATAAGTAATATCGACTTTTAATACTAATAAATTACAATTTTTGTTCAGGTATTTTTGTTAAACGAAAATGAACAGATTATAGTATTCTAATTTTTAAATAAACAAATAAAAATAACACTGGACCACTGATGAAAAATACATTGTGTTTTAATATCCGGATTATCGCCGCTTGGTCCCAGTGGTATTCTGGGGCTTGGTATTCTGTTTACTTCGCTCTTATCCAAGATGTAATATTGAAACTTAGGCGCAGTGCCTTTTGTCGATCAGGCATTGTGAATATGTGTGGTTAGCGCGTCGTGACATAAATATCGTTTTTGCGCAAAAGTTTTATTTTTGAATTTTAAGTTTTTGTAACTCTGCTATAAAAATTCGTAAAAAATGTTGTGCAACCGACCTACTGACTTGTTTGTTGAACCAATTAGGCTACATTTACAACCTACGAAATGTAGTTTGTAAAGGTATTGAAGGCTTGCCATCCTTTAAATCAATATGTTCAAAAGCAAGTAGGAAGATAGTTCCCTTTTTGCTCAACGTTTTATTACCATATAAGCCATCATATAATGTCTTTATGATACATAAATTTAACTTTTGTAATTTACCCTAATACTTTCTGATAACTGATAACAAAACAAACTTTTAAATAGAAAACGTCTGAAAAGGTGCAATTCTTAATTATAAAATAATACAAACGAAATAAATTTAGCTACCAAAAATTTAAAGAGGTATTTTTTGAAAAATTAAATTAGGATCAAGAAGTAACCACTTTCCAGATATGCAATTATTATATCAACATAAAGTCAGACGTTATTATATTGTTTTCCATTCTCCATCCACTTTAGTTATTCGTGCATATATTATCACTTTTTACAGCATCTTACTTATATTAGATAAGAAAGGATTTATATAATTGAAAGTTATTTTTTATATTTATCGCACCTCAGCAAACACTATCACATCTTAAAAATTAATATTTTTTAGGCAAGAAAAACGGAAAAAAAGATTTTTAAAGTAAACTTATAATGGGATTTTTTTACAATTTTTTTTATAAACATTTGTAAAAAAATCTTGGTTTTGTGACAATATTGACTAAATTATGGTCAAATTTGATTTTTAAATTTTTGGATTTTTCTAAAGAGACTTTAAAATATGATTTTGTTTCTAACAAAAAATTTAAGCGGAGAGTTAAGCAAGGCTATTTTAAGTTATCACAGCATTTGTTTTTATTGCGCAGAACAGATTTAATAATGTAAATATTCACTAAAAGAAAAAAAATAGCAAACTTTCTTTTCTTTAGGGTCGATCTAGAATGATTAGTTTTAAAATTTTGTAAAAGCTAGAATTTTTCTTTAGTTTAAGTCAGCAAAACCTACCAAACTTTACTACACATTATTTTAGCCTCCCCTCCTCATTCTCGGACCAATGAACGTATATATTGCGAACTTTGCTCCATTTTTTGTATTTCCGAAATAGCACTCTTGGAAATCTTTAAAAGCAAGTTTGTAGTAATTTCGTTATGCCTTTAGTGCCTTTGTTTAGAATTTCATAAATGAAGCCTTTGGAAATTTTTGAAATTTAAAATTAAAGAAAAGTTTGTACTTACGAAATTGAACAAAAAATAGTGGTATATCAGTACCTTCATGTAGAATAAAAAATAAAAATTGACATTATACAGGGTGTATCACGATTAAAAAGAATATTTTAATTAATCATAGCCTTGACCATAATTTTTTGGAGAACTCACTCGCAATTTATTTGTTTACATACTAAAGATAGAAAAAAGTTTTCATCCGATTGGCAGATGGGTGAAGGTCGCCTATAATTCGGATTCCATACTAATCACTTCCAAAGCAAGCGTATTCACTTTTCGGAGGCCAAAATAAAAGTTGCAATTAGGATGAGTACCTATGATTTGAAAGAAGAAATGATTTAGGAAGAACAGAAGACAACAAATGTATTTCCTTGTTATTTCCATTATTTAGCAACCATCTTTGTTTAGGACTGTCAAGTAAAGTTAATATTATTAGTCTCGGCAAGGGAGTGCATACGAAATTCGAAATGGTATTACTACTATACACAAGTTACACTAGAAAGTAACTATTTTCCTAGATTAAATTTAAACTGCTGACATCAGCATTTTCAGCCAGCTTTCTATAATTAGTTTGCCGTACCAAATACAAAATCTAACAAAGATTAAACAAAAAAAGGCTAAATATAAACATTCATTATCATAAAGACATTAAGTCGTAATCACTAAATTTCAATATTATTTATAACTTATTTATTGTACCCGATGAAACCATGCTTTGGTCATGCCATTAATAAATGACAATCCAATAATGCGTATTTTATTGAAGAAAACAAGACTACCTAGATTTTAGGTTTTTTACCTCTAGAAATGTCGATAATGAAAATGTTGGCGGGAGAATATGTATATTTTAATAATAAATTATCTTTTAATTAGTGCACACTGTATTTTTATTTCTGTTGGTAAAGTATTAAAAATTGACATAAATTTAGTTTGCAATTGTCCTATAAATAGAATAACAAAGAGCTGAATAACTGAAGTTTTTTAGGTTTTAAATATTTTAATTTTTCTTAAATATTTTTAATTTCTTATAATATATGGTTAGGGGCTTTACAAATGTGTTCTTAGTTTATAGAATTGCAGAAAAGTTAATTTAATAAACTACCATGTTTTTCCACATTCCGAGGACACTGCAAAGGTCCTGAAAAATTTGAAGTACTCCGTTTACATTTTTGTTACATCCTGTAGTATAAAAATGTGTTCATCTAATTACAGTCTCTGCAATCCTTTTCCATAAATTTCTATATATGGGTATTTCTCTGTAAGCTGGGCAACTCACTGTCCCAGGCCGATATAATATGAAAAATATAGTTTATTTTATAATTAGATACCTAATTTACCGCATTCCATGGTACAATATCCAATAAAATAAAGTTTATTACATCAAAAACGTTTTTATAATGCTCAAAGAACAGTCCCCTGTATGTCCCCAAAACCCCTGGAAAAAAAGGTGTTTATCTCACAAATATTTTTTTAAATTATACTTATAGTACTTAAAATCAAATGAACTTTTTACTGACAATATCAGAAAAATTTATTTTTTAATTAAAAAATGCATCTAAAAATACTAATGTTTATTTTGTCACCAATTTTACTGGTTCTTATTTAAAACTACCTTAATAACATTTAGTACAATTAATCTTCATTTCTACGTTGTGTTTCGTATGCTTTTTAAGTTTGCCCAATGATAATAATAAAATAAAACTAATAATAAAAAACCTAACTAGGGGACTGTCTGTCGGGTCAAAAATACGCTTAAAGTTGCCCAGAGAAATGCCCATATGACTACAAAACACTTCACAAAGGTCAGTTTTAAATTAACAAAAAAAAAGTTCACCTCAACATAAGTTCAAAAATTTGCCGAAATACACATCTAGTGTTTAATAGTATATTGGGAATTAAGGTCAGTAAGTTGGTTGAGGATGTTTTTAGAGATCGAGACGCAGTCGAGTAAAAATGTATTCATAAATAAGTCCATATTTCTATTTCTGATGTTTACAAATTACTGATAGGTGATACCGACTCCTGATCTGTAAGTAATCACTAACCGATTACCAACCATCACTTACAGATGACATAATCTAACCAGAAAAGTTGCAATATTATATTTTAATTAAATATTTAATGTTACTTTTGGGACAACCTGTATAAAAAAATTCCTCAGGAAACATAATATTTTATCTTTTAACTGATATACTTAAATTTTAATCATGCAGATATTTTATATAAAGGATGAAAATTTAAAAAAATCTTAAAATGTATTAAGAGCGAGAATCTCCCAAGAGTTTTAATTTTTTTGGTATTCCATTAAGTTTATTAATGGTCCATCCTTATTTTAATACAATAGGCACCCATAATCAAATTTGATGAAAAAATGACAAATAAGGAATTGCTTATTTTTTAATTAAAATTTTTAACTAAAGAAATAACGCGACGATTAACAACACCCTATAAAATTGACATCTGTTAAGATCACATCTGTCAAAAATGGTAAAATAAAATTGTGCCGAAGCCGTCAAATTTGGTTTAATTTAAATGTCCCATTTGCTTAATATATTGTTTTTTTCTCCACGCTTATTTAATTTCTTTAAAGTGGACCTGTTAGTCCGGGAGGCCACCGCAAAAAACCAAGCCAATAAGAGATAAGCATGAAACATTTTTTTATATTACTATGAAACATAGTCAATGCAAAGTCGCACTGCTGCCTTAGCTCAGCGGGTTCAAATTGCATTTTTTTACCTAAAAAATATCGTAAAAAATCGGTCTCTGATTAAATCTATTGATTTTAGGAAAAAAAAGTATATAATGAAAATTGATGGCCTAATAAAACTACGTCAGTTTTTTTATATGAAATTTTTTGTAGCCCTTTTAGTTTTTGAGATATTAACGATTAAAATTTAAAATAAAAATGCAAATATCTTAAAAACTAAAAGAGTTACGAAAAAAATATTAAACAAAAAATATGCCTTTTAGTAAGTTCTATAAAAAAGGGTATATACACCTTTTTAATAAAATAATTAATCGAATAAAACAAACCAATACACATGTACCTCGAGGCAATGGGGGATAACCTGGTGGCATGGATATTTTTTTTTTGTTCCAATAACTGCACCCATTCCGATCCACTTAAAACTTTAACTTAAATAAAATTTAAACTTTATTTAAGTGAAAAAAAATTAGTTCCTCCTCTATCTGGGTGTTATATACCTGGCAGGACGCTTAACATTTCTTGATCTTCTATGCTACTATGTGTATGTATAGCTCATCGTTTAAATATTTTTATTATCGATTTTAATAATAATATTAATAATTTATAGACAGTTACTCGTTCAGAATGATCTTGAGAAAATTTTAATCATGTTTTTAACATGAAATTTTTTTTTATAGTTTTTTTTTAGTTGAATTAGTGATTAAACTTTAATTTGATTATATTTTAAAGTAGTAAATAAATGGGTAGGTAGCTTAATAAAAGAAATATTATAATATTTTAAAAGTTTAATGCTAAATAAACTATTTCTTTTTAATGGTAAAAATATGATTAAAATTTTCTCAAGATCATTCGGAACAAGTAACCAGTGGCGGCCGGTCTTAAGGGGCACAGGGGAACGTGCCCACCCTGTTTAAAATATTATTTAATTCTAATTCTAATATTTTTTGTAATATTTATTTTCATTCGAGTTTATGTCTATTGCCATGAAGTATACTCAAAAGTTACTTCCTACACGCCACCTGCGAGGATCGAGCATTAACGCACTCAAAACTAATTTCCGGGGAACACTCGAATTGTGCTCTTTCGAGCCCATAATCGCGAAGCATCGGACATCCTCGGCGTTCGCAATTTTTAGCAGAATGATGGGCACAAATTTGCGTGTCTCCAACTCCAACTACGAAAACTCCAGTAAAAGCGGTTTTGACTTTTGTGGTTTGCGCGCGGAAATGCATTATAATGATTTTATGAAGCTTAATTATTGGTGAATGTTTAAGTATTTCTTATAATGGAATCCGAAATAAATTCGGTTCGCTACCTCTTAGAGAACGGTCCCTTGACGTTTGAACAGAAAGTTTTAGTTAAACAGAATGGTCGATCTACTCCTAATTTAAATATAAACTATTCAAGTTCAAGTAAAACTAGAACATATAATAAGGTGTTCAACAAAAATATTTACGATAAATATAAGTGGATTTGTGGTTGTCCGGTCACAAATAAATTGTTTTGTTTTGTGTGCATATTGTTTAGGAACGAAATTACAGCTTGGACTCGATGCTTAACAGTGGTAAATTAAAAACTGAACTAACAGCCATTTACGACAGGGACGATATGCGCAGGATTGAAGGAGTTTTGCCCCTTTTCTGCCCTTTTAATGTTCTTATCCGACAATAATCTTAAAACTGTGTTTACAGAAACTTACAAACTCGCAGATATTATTTGTACAACACCAATGTCAACAAGTGAATGCGAAAGATGTTTTTCAACATTAAATCGCATAAAAACTTTTTTGAGAAATACGATGCTGCAAGGCTTAATGCCCTATGTTTTATCAATTGAAAAAAAAATTATACAATCAATACCTGACTTTGATAATAAAGTGACTGATTCGTTTTCTAATAAAAAGGACATAAGACTGAACTTTACATTTAAATAAGGCTTAATCACACTTTTTTCTATTATATTTTTTGTGCCCCCCCCCCAATAATAAATCTTACGAGCCGCCACTGATGTCTTTATAAATTATTGATATTAATATTTAAATTGACAATAAAAATATTTAAACGATGAGCTCTACACATAGTAAGATGTTAAGCGTCCTGTCAGGTATATAACACCCAGATAAAGAAGACACTTATTATTATAAATTTTTTGCAATTACCTAAATAAACATTAAATTTTATTTTACTTAAAGTTTTAAGTAGATCCGAATGGGTACAGTTATTGGACCAAAAAATTAAATAAAATATCCGTGCCACCAGGTTATTCCCCATTGCCTCGAGGCACATGTGTATTAGTTTGTTTCATTCAATAAATAGAACTTTTAAAATTAATTTTTAGATGAATCGGTGCTGGTATACTTACTTGTACCAAAAAATATTGTTATAAGCGAAATTTTTAATGGTCAAAATCATTATATTAAAAAGGTGTATATAACTTTTTTATAGAGCTAACTAAAAGGCATATTTTTTTATTAAATACATTTTTTCGTAACTTTTTTAGTTTTTCAGGTATTTGCGTTTTTACTTTAAATTTAAATCGTTAATATCTCAAAAACTAAAAGCGCCACAAAAAATTTCATATAAAAAACTGACGCAATTTTATTAGGCAATCAATTTTGATTATATACCTTTTTTTTCTAAAATTAATGAGTTTTAAAATATAATTAAAAAAAAGCGATTTTTCACGAATTTCTTTAAGGTAAAAAAATGCAATTTGAACCCGCTGAGCTGGGGCAGCAGTGCCGCTTTGAATCGACTATAGTTCATAGTAGTATAAAAAAAAATGTTTTATGCGTATCTCTTATTGGCTTGGTTTTTTTGCGCTGGCCTCCCGGACTATGTGTCTTAGACAATCAGCCAGGATTAATATCTCCCTGTTAACGTATTTATTTTCGTTCATTAACAACCCTTAAATAATAATGTATTAATTATCCTTTTTTAGGTGCAGTAATAAAAAACAGTTGTATATAACATTCACTTTTTATCCACACTGTATCAGTCATGTTATAGGATAGTGTGTTCTAAATATAGATCAACAGCAAAAAGAGAAAATTAATAATAACTGGTATTCAAATTATATCCCCATAACTGGACGGTGAACATGCATGGAGAAATTCTTAAAATTCGATGCATTTATTAAGTATCCAGTTTGATGTGAATGCAGAATTAAGATTACAATTAAATCTTATTTTGATAAAGATCGATTACTCGTACAATCTCGCGTGCATTAATGCTAATTACTAATACAATGCTTTAAAAACGATAATTTTAAAATACTGTATAAACTTTAGTGTAAATTGATCTACAAAATCAGCCCGAAAACAAAAACATTTTGCGATAAGAAAACGAGATTCGATTGAACTCTCCGGGTAAAAAAGCCATGCAACATATCAGTTTTATTTGAAGCTTCTTTAATAAATCTTTGTTGGCAGAACCTTAATAATACAACAAGCTGGTTGAAACCTTCAAGATCACCAAAAAAAATTTTTAGTTAAACAGGAAGAATTATTGAAATCACGTAGTAACCTTTGACTGATAAATGTGTTAGTCTACTGACCTAGTAGGCCCGTGGTGGAAATATTCGGAATTAAACTATGACTGGATCCGTTGTTCCCGTATCGGTTATTAGTGGTTTTATATTGTTGTTACTCTCGTCCAAAAGGTAATGTGTTATCTCTTTTTATACTTTTCGTTTTTTGGTTTGCTTTTTTCTGTACAAAAAAACCGGTAGGATAGTTTGAATTTAAAGTATTTCCAAATATACGAACAGGTAGATTTATCGAATTTGCAGGAATTTTAATTCATTTGACAGTGTTAATGTGGTGTACTTTCGTGTTTTATTCGTGGTCACTGAGTCAAACTAGTGCAATTTTTATTTTTAATTAGTAAAGTATTTCTTAAAGATATATGTAATGCTCCATACATTAAGTGATATGTTTTTGTGGACTTATAGGTAAAGTGTTTGTGGAGGTGTGGATAAATAATTATATACCTCTTTTTTTAATTCAATAAAAAATATTGGTGTTATTTATTTATTTTTTGCAAATTTAATATTGTTTTAGTAAATTTTAGCCCTAAAAAGTAGGTTATTTTCCATAAATCATTTTCTTGTCAGTTTTAATGGAATTGCACAAGAAAATTATGTCAACATAAAAATGACCTTTAAAATAACTTTCACATAATTATTCTCATAATTATTTTATCCATAACAGAGGTATTACTTTTATTTTTATGTATGAAATAACGTTAATATTTTTCTAAATAAGTAAAATATGCAAACAGCTGTGAAATGCTCTTAATAGCGATATAATCCAGTAACTGAAGACCAGAAATTACACAAATCTGTAAAGTTTTTATTTGTGGCGCAATTCTTAGGTCTTAGCGGATGCTTTCGAGGAAGAAAAAGTTTATCAGGATTCAGACGTGGGAACCCGCTGAAAATGGCCCCCCCAAAGTCCCAAAAATGAGTTTCCCGCGAATATCTGCTAAAATATGCGAATTAGAAAATTTTTGTTTAGACAAAAATGAAGATCACCTCGAAATCTACAAAAATAGTCCATTTTTTTCGCAACACCAATATTTTTCGCAAAAACGCTCGTCGAAAAAATCATAACATACCACACTGGATAGATGTGGTAGTAGTAGTAGTAGTTTCTTACTAAAAAATGCAGATGGGCAAAACAATTTTTTATCAAAACGTAAGAAAGGTTGTGAAGGAAATTTTCTGGGATTATTCAACACTTGTTAAGGTCTCATTATAAAAAAGAAATGTTAATAACAAACCAGTTTTTTTAAAAATATCAATAAATTAATAAGATACTCTCAAAATATTGTGAAAAAAAACTTTGACCGCTTTTTTCAATATTCTAGAAAAATCAGAATGGACCCAAACTCATATGCAATGATAGGTACAGGTTTTCCCATTCTTTTGAATGGTTAAAAAATGTACATTCTTGCCCGAGTAATGGAACAATTCGTCCGCCCACTTATAAGTGAAGTCATAAAAGAAAAATAGCGGCATTCTAGCGGTATAGCGGCCGCTAAAATGAGGGGACTTTGGGTCCCTTTATCTCGAAAACTATCGATTTTTCAAAAAAAAAAAATATAAGGACCATTTTTGTAGACTACAAGGCAATCTTCATTTTTTGTTTAAATAAAAATTCTCCAATTCGCATATTTTGGCAGATATTAGCGGGAACCCCATTTTTCCGGGCCTTATGAGGTCATTTTCAGCCCTTTCCCACCTGTTAATGTTGATAAACTTTTTTTCGCTCGAAAGCATCCCTAAAGACTTAAGAATTGCGCCACAAGGGAAAACTGTACAGATTTATTTACAGCTTTGTCCCTTCATTTATTGGACTAATAATTTATTTTTAAATATTAAAACTTGGAAATTAAAAAAAAACTAATGCCATATAAATATGCCTGCAATAATAAGTTTAAAAAAATACGCAAACAGTGGATAAATGCTTTTAATAGCGCTAATTAATTTTTAGACACTAAGATCTACAAATTTAAAAAATTAATAACAGCAAAATTAGGCGTAAAAATGATTACCATTTTATACAGGGCGATTTTTTATAGTTACACAAGGTAATATTACAAGAATGGTTTTAAGAATGTATCTAATTACTTAATAGATATAGCTAGACACATTTTAATTTTACATTTCTTTCACTGTTTTACAGGTAAAAGGAAACTTTAAAATGTCAATAGGGCAAGTTAACTTTTTTAAATTTAATTCTAAAAACCCTATAGTTTTGAATGTTGACGGTTTTAACATTTAATGTTAAACATTTTTTTACTTAATTTTAATAAAATGTAACTAAAATTTTCGTAATGGAAGGAAAAACTAGAAAAGAAACGCAAACAGCAGAGAAATACTCTTAATAGCGCTAATTAATTTTTAAAGATTAAGATCTAGAAATTTTAAAATATAACAGAAAAATTAGACGAAGAAATCATTACCATTTTATAAAGGTCGAGATTTTTATAGTTCAACAAGGTGATATTACAAAAATGGTTTTAATAATGTATATAATGTCTTAATAGATATGGCAAGTCACAACTTATTTTAAGTATTTACATATCTTTCACTGTTTGACAGATAGAAGGAAACTTTAAAATATCAAAAGGACAAGTAAACTTTTTAAAGTTTATTTCTAAAAAAAAAAAGATAATTTATAATAATTACCCTATAGTTATGAATGTTGACGTTTTAAACATTAAATGTTAAACATTTTCTTACTTAACTTCATGTTAATAAAATACATCTGAAGTTTTCGTAATGGAAGAAAAAATGAAAAAAACGCAAACAGCGGAGAAATGCTCTTTATAGTGCTAATTAATTTTTAGATATTATGATGTAGAAATTTTAAAAAATAACAGAAAAATTAGGCGTAGAAATCATTATCATTTTATAAAAAGCAAGAATTTTATAGTTTAACAAAGTGATATTACAAAAATGGTTTTAATAATGTATCTAATGACTTAATCATCAGTCACAACTTATTTTAAGTATTTACATAGCTTCCTCTGTTTGATAGATCGAAGGAAGCTTTAAAATGCCAAATGGGCAAGTAAACTTTTTCTGATTTAATTATAAAAATAGATTTTTATAGTTCCACAAGGTGATATTACAAAAATGGTTTAATAATGCATCTAATGGCTTAATAAATATGGCAAGACACCACTTATTTTAAGTATGTACATATCTTCCACTGTTTGACAGGTAGAAGGAAACTTTAAAATTTTAAATGGGCAAGTAAACTTTTTTATTTAATTCTAAAACTATTAGATATTATTTATGTCAATTTACCATATAGTTTTAAATGTTAAAAATGTTCTTACTTAAAGAACAACAAGTTGAACTTCTATACTTCTAAAAATTGTTTTAATACTAAACATCAGTGCTAAAAAAGGTTAAAAAATCTTTTGCTTAACTAAGTTTCTATAATATCTGATGAGTACTGGATCTGCAAAGCATTTTAAAAGTTTCAAAAAGGTGTAATTATTTTTCTGTACTTCATTCAATTTCTCTCAAAATGCAGTTAAAAGTTATAAAGTATACATTTTTGAAGGTCAGTAGAATAGAAATGGGACCTTAATGCTTACCTCCTTTATATTATTATCCTACTATATTTTTTATTAGAAATATTACCTAATCAGATCTTAAGAAACAAGTTTATTAGCAAAAAAACTGCACAAACTCAAAAAAGTAAGATTTTAACTTAATAAAAGCATAGGATTTAAAGCAAAACTAGTAGCTACAAAGAAACATTTTTAATATGCTTCTTTGGCAGACGTTCGTAATAATGAAAATTGTATAATAAAGTAGGATTTTTATTAGACAGACCAAGATTCTACCTAAACTATCTGTCTTTTCTGGCAATTCTCGAATTTATGAAACGTTTATAAGTTGGTAACAATGTCCATAAAAAAACCAAACACAAATGTAAAATAATAAAAAGTAATACATACTAATATACAGTTTACACCATGATTTGATATTTAAAATATTATTTTCAGTTTATAAAAAAAAAAATATTTTTGTTATTCCATAAATAGTTGTATTATCCGCAAACATTGTAAATGTTTCTTTTATATAAAGTAAAGCTAAACTATTTATGTATAATAAAAATAATTAAGGTCCAAGAACAGAACCCTGAGGAACACCATAATTTATATTTCTACTTTCTGACATAATATTATTTAAACGTACAATTTTTGATCTTTTGGAAAAATATGACTTGGACCAATTTTACGAGACACCGCGAAATCCATAAATCTCAAGTTTTTAACAGAATTAAATGATTTGAAAGCTGCTAAATCGCAATCATTTAACAACGTGTAAAGATGTTCAAGAAAAGAAAATATTGCATCATTTGTATTTTTTTTTTTTTGGAATTCAAACTGATTTAAATTTAAAATTGTATATTTATCAATAAAAAAAATTATTCTACTTTTACAATTTTCTCAATTATTTTAGAAATAGTTCGTAATAAACTTATTGGTCTAAAATTAGAAGGTGTATCACAATTACCTCCTTAAATTTGTGGCTATCATATTATTTATGAAAATAGTTAAACTGGCATAAACAGTTTTATAAAGGCAAAGTTCCTCATTGACATTTTTTTGCTCCTTTTGCTTCCTCCATTCATTATATGTTACGTGTTTTATTAGCAGATCATCTGCTGCGAGACCATGTGTCATAATTGTCATAAATATATGCTCGCTGCGCTCTCATCAGAGATTTTACTGCCCAATTTGGCCAAAGTAGGGCCATAAAATACGGGAACAATTTTTAAACTGATTAAAATTCATAATTTAAAACTTGGTGTAGAAAAAAAATTAACTGTTTAAGTAAAATGCACCAAGTGCTGCAACATAAACATAGTTTTTCCAACAATAAATTATGTTTTAATAATTCAAATAGCAGAATAATACATGCTTTAAAGTTAAATATTGTTTTGTATAGCATAGCTAAATTTGTAAAAAAATAGGTTTGTTCCGGCTGCCAGCAGGCGGCCAGAAATGTTTGCAACAGTTCGGAGCATGCGCAAGTCTAATTCGTCATTACTTAGAAGTCTCTAACGCAAGGCTGCTCAACCTTTTTAACAGTCGGGCCAAACGGAGGATTCAGGCATTTAGGGCGGGCCACTGACCATTCCTATTTTAGTTAGGTACTCTCAGGACATGCGCAATAAAAGCCCAATATTAAAAAATTAAATTAATAATTGTTGTTTATTTTTGTTAGGTAATGGTTTCTATAAAAAACAAAGAACATCTAATGCTAAATAAAGAAACAAAATTGAACTTAAGTACTATGTATCTTCTCAATGTAAGGCTGTTAAAGTTGTTGTTCCAATCAATGTGATTTCTGCCATTGTTTCTCTTCTACTAATTTTCCTATGTTAAGCGACAAATCCGAAGTTGACAATAACAACAAATCACAAATATGTTGCTCAGTTAATGATCTGCAATATTTATTTTTTATATAATTAAGGTCTGAAAAAACCTTTTTACAAACATATGTTGAACCAAAACTACTTAAAAACTGTAACGCCTGGTCAGTTATTCCTGGAAAGTCTTCTTTTGGTACTAATTTCCGGAAATCTGCAAAAACTTGTGGTTTCGATGACACTTTGTCGGCAAAAAGATTTTTTAACAAAACATGACTTTGCAGTTCAACCAGTTCCAACTAAATATTGGCAGGATAACTAGCTATTTCAGTCAAACTAATTATAAAAGGATTTATAAAAATTTGTGTATTTTGTTTTTTTTTCTCAAAGCCTGTGATAAGCATCTAATTTTAGATTCGTATTTAGAACAATTGTAGTAGCAATATTGACATCCTCTTTAATATACTGTAACGTGCGCGCAGTCTATTGTTTCTCGAAGCATATTGAGACTGTGCGCGCGAGTGAGCGGAGGAGGAGGATAAAGTGTAAAAGGTGCGAAGCTCTAGGACGACGTTACACCTACACTATCTATGTGCAGTCACACAAATGCAAAGCTCAGCTTAGGCCTCGCGGACACTTTGTTCCTACCGCAAGTGCTTTGGCGGGATTTATCTATTTGGTGGGTAGTTCAGGACTTGCTTGCGCGGGCCATTTAAAAATCGTTGGCGGGCCATAGTGTGGCCCGCGGGCCTAAGGTTGAGTAGCCTTGCTCTAACGTAACCTTTCTTTTTTATGTTCGCCAGAAAGCGATTGTGATTATTTTTAAGATAATATATAATAGGGAAGCCCAAGCGGGGATTTTGGGATTTACTTAAACGCGTCAGAATAAAATAAGGGGGGAAACCTTGCACCCTGTTGAGTACCCATACCATAAATGAGCCCTTTATATAGGGTCGGGCGTCGGGGAGAAATGACAAAATTAATGAATGAATAAAGCAGCTTTCTTAAGATATGCACGCCTTGTATATTTATTCTTTCAGCAAAAAAAAATTTAAAAAATTTTTTTTAAAAAAAATTTTAAAAACAATTAAAACCCCTATCAACCTTAAAAAAAAAAAAAATTTTTAAATTTGTTAAAAACAAATTTTTTGTTATTATTTTTTTTTAAAATTTCTTTTGTTACACAAAAAACTTTATAAGGTCCAATTTTTTCATTTTTTTAAATTGGGGGCAGAGTTTTTTTTAGCGGTAATTTTAAAAAATTTTAAGTTTTGAAAAATAACCCAAATTTTTTGTAATGGGGAGTTTTTATTTTTATGTTTAGACCCGTTAGTGAATCATTGAATTTAATTTTTTGAAAAAATAAGTAGGAATTTTTTTAAAAAACTTTATGATACAAAAAAAAATTTTAAGCAACCCACGTTCATCCATTTTCACCCACCAACCCCCTTAAGTTTTGCACTTAGCCACGCAACTTTCAAATTTCCCACCTATCCGCAAAATTTTTGATTTGGCGGAATTTTTTCATTTAAGAAAAGGACCTAGAGGGAAATAAAAAAGGTAAAGTGCGTAGTTGATGTTCTCTAAGTAACTTTCTTTTTTATGTTCCAAAAGGTTTGTTATTATTTATAAATAATATAAAATAAAGAAGGGGGTTTTTATTTATTAAATACGCTCAGAATAAATTTAGAAACCCTTTCATGTTATACCCTCATAGATTTTATATCGGGCGTCGGAAAATAAAAATTAAATAATAATAAATTTAAGATATTTTATATTTATTCTTTCAGCAAAAATCTGCCGCCAACATTTCTGCTTCATGTTTATAACAATTACTCGTATCAACGTTTGTTGCAAACATGTTTCCAACATTTTGCTGAAACAAATCTGTTATTATTTTCTTAATATCCATGCTCTACACAAAAAAACTTATTAAGGTCTAAAGCATCATCTGTGAAATGTTGCCAGAGGCTTTTTTAGCCGTAAGATTAAAATTACTTTAAAGAAATTGGAAAATTATTCCAAATTTATTAAATGTACTGGGGTAGATTTAAATATTTTAGAGTATTTTTATTCCTTATAACATTGATTTTCTCATATTTTGAATCATATTATAAAATATCATTTTTACAATTGCATTACCTAATCTTTTACAAATTGTTTACTTAAAAATAACGACTTGCAACGATCCTTATCCCAGATAATATTTTAATTACATTATAGATGACCTTTAACATTAGCAATTGTCAAATTTAAAAATGATTTTAAAGTATTTTCGGAATTTGTAAGGTGGCTTAAATATATATATATATATATATATATATATATATATATATATATATATATATATATATATATATATATATATATATATATATATATATATATATATATATATATATATATATACAGTGAAACTCTCCTTGCGGACACCTCTATTAAGCGGACACCTCCTTTATACGGACAACTTCTCTGGAACGGAAATATTAGTGCCTTATCAACTGAGAATCAACCCTCTTATTATTTTTCACTACCATATTGCGGTGAAACTTTTCACAAATTAGCAAAAATTTTAACTAAATATACAGGCCTTAAAATAAGTGGAAAACAAATTTTAAAAATTGAAAACATTTTTTCCAGGCTAAAAGATACAGATAGTGATTTAAAAAAAATCGAATATTGTTTACTCTCTTCAATGCATAGAATGCAACAGTAACTATATAGGACAGACTTCCACTGATTTACAGCAACGCATTACCAGACATAAGAGCGATTGCAGACTCAATAAAAAACATGTACTCTATCAGAACATGTCCTTATGACCAATCATAACATAGATTTTGCTAATGCAAAGGTACTTAATACAGAAAAGAACAAAAACAAAAGACAGTTTTTAGAAATGGTGGAGATTTTCCTGGATGGTTGTTGCATGAATAAAAGAAAAGATATTGACGATCTGAGCATAATTTATTCCAGCCTCTTAGAAAACTTAAAACAAAACGATAATTAATTTAGTGAAAAATTTTTTTGTATCCATCCTTATTTTTATAATAATTGTATAATAAAATATAAAGAAAGAAAAAATCCTAAATAATTTTTTAAAATAATTTTCTGTAAAATTTCCGACATTCACACTGTATACATATTTTTCGACGAAATAACAAAAAAAGGAAAAAAAACCCTACAAAGGAATGTTGTCCTGATAATACCACTACTGATATTGATTTCGATATGTATTAACTTAACAGTATTTCTCAAGATGTTCTAGAAAACACTAAAATGTATAATTGTTAAAAAATTTAAATTCAAAAATTATGAGCACTAAGATGTAAAACAATAAATTGATTATGTTTCTTATAATGACTCTAGCCTTAAAAAAACCCACTTTGCACGTAAGTTTTTATTGTTAAATATTACCGTTTTAAAACAATAAGTTGCATTTGAAGATTAATTTTTGATTGTAAAAGATTTTTCTTTATATTGTAGCCTTGAAAAAGGAAAAAATAAATTTCCGAAAGCTCGGCGTTTAGTAAAAAAAGAGTTTTACTTCAGCCCTAGACCGAATCCCCAAGAATTTGGAATCTTTGTATTCAACTAGTCGGTCAAGACTACCCTTCCACTATTTTTAATATCAAGCTTTCGCCCATTGGTTACAGACTTCATCAGGATTCTATAACAAAGAACGTTCTATTCACAAACAAAAACACACTTAGGTTATAATGACTTACAGAACATATAGTTAATCCTCTACGAGTTCAGGAAAACACTGGAATGTAAAAAACATTAATGTCACTCAACTAACATTTTTTATTTTATTTTTTTATTAAATATATATATATATATATATATATATATATATATATATATATATATATATATATATATATATATATATATATATATATATATATATATATATATATATATATATTTAATAAAGTACCTTGTTAATCATTTACCTTCTCCTGAATAGTATAATTTACCTTCAATGCCTTATAGTTACGTTTAAAATTCACTTATAACTGCATTTTAAGAAAAAATAGTCACACTTACTAATTTTTAAAATAGTATCTATATCGTGATATCTAGACGGAGTAAAAGTTTGTTAAAACCAATTTATTATCATAAGTCATTATTTTTAAACGAGGGTGGCTTGTTAACATATCCTAAAAGAGAATTTTTCTAAATAATTTGATATCACATAATTGGTATTTTCGGTAAGACTGTTTTTAAAAACACTTGGATTCATTTGAAGTGATTTTTACTAAAAATAGACAATCAATTTTATTTTTTATATTTGTTTAATATATAAGTGCCCAATCAGTGTATGTTTTCATTTGATGGTAATCAGTTTTAAGAAGGAAGAATTTTCAGCTTAATCAACTTGGAGGCCTCATAACTCAAAAACCAGTAGTTGCAGAAAAAAAACTGATTTTAGATTCGTGATCAGCGCCCCGAAAAACCCCAGTATGTCCGTAAAGTAAATTTTACCAAAATTTACCATTTTAAGGTAATCATGATCTCTACATGTCAAAAATTACACCTGTGGCGTCATTGTACTCAGAATGTCATATTCTATCGAAATTAAAGAAAATATACAAGTGGTCCCATTTAAAATTTTTAAAATCAAGTAATCAAAAATACTAGGTACATGTACACTGTACAAGAAGGCCTATGTTTAGACAAAAAGACATTAAAGAATTTCTCTTTCATTGTCAAAGGAGTTATGTCGGTTTTATTGTCATTATTCTTTGGTTAATTTGCATTATTTGTATTTTTTTATCATATTAACCAAATAAAATTGGTGACAAAAGAATATACTTTCCATTAGTCTGACTACATAAATAAAGGCTTAAGAGAAATAAGTTGATCACCCAAAGACTTGCTAAACGTAAGTTTTTATACCAAAAAGCTCGTTCATCCCGACTTTTACAATGTCAAAAATTTATTATTTAACCATACTCTTGCAAAATTTCCTCAAAAAAATTAAAAAACCTGTGGATAATTTATCTTTACCGGAGCCGACTAAATTTATTTCGTACGCTGACTTTCGCGTTTTGACAAATATATTATAACAAAGTTACATACCTCAGCAACACCAAAGTCTGAAATCTTTAACACCTCCTCCAAGGTTAATAGTAAATTTCCCGGTTTGATGTCTTTATGTACAACCCGGGCTCCATGAAGATATTCTAAACCATTAACTAATTGTCCGAAATAGTTATGAGCTTGTCTGGCAGGTAATTTTTTACCAGGCGCTGAATCCAGCATAACTATAATTCAAATAATAATTATTTACAAAAACAGAATACATAGTGGAAATGTAAAAGTTAGAAATAATTATATACAGGGTGTTACAAAATGTTGTAAGGAAAATTTAGGGGTAGATTCTACATGTAAAAATATGAAAAAAAGTTCATATAAACATGGGTCCGGAAATGCTTTGTTTTTATGATACGGGGTGTTTAAAGTTTTGCGCCTTTTAAAGTTTATTACACATTTCTCGAAAACCCGTAGAAATATTGAGATAAGTTTTGCTACATGCAAATGTATTATTAAAGGTCACATTTACATGTACAAAATTATTTTCTAACCAGTGGCGTACGTTTTTTTTCGCTAAAAATAAGTACTTACCAGCACGAACGCCACTGATCTAAGTGCCTTAGAAAACAATTTTGTACATGTAAATGTGACCTATATTTATGCATTTGCGTGTACAAAAACTCATCTTAATATCTCCACAGGTTTTCGAGAAATGTGAAATAAATTCTAAAAGAAAAAAAACTTTAATCACCCTGTATCCTAACAACCAAGCATTTCCGGACCCATGTTTATATAAACTTTTTTTTATATTTTTATTATAATTATATATATATATATATATATATATATATATATATATATATATATATATATATATATATATATATATATATATATATATATATATATATATACATGCAGAACAAAATTAACGGAACACTTTTTAATAAACTTGTAAAATATTAGCTTGGTATTTTTAGACAAAAAGGTTATATAGCTTAAATTAAAGGTCTTGTAAAAATACGAGTACATAATTCACGTCAGATAAAATTTCCTGTAGCTTTTATGGTTTTTAAGATATTGACGTGTTAATTTTAAAAATAATTGTTAATATCTCAAAAACTATAGTGATACAAAAAATTTCATGGAACAAAAAATATAGCTTTGTAAATTGTCTATATAAAAAGTTATATAAATATTTTTGATAGGAATAATAAAGGAGATATATTATATTATTGACACTTTGTTTTTTGTACCTTTTTTAATTTGTAAATTATTTCTAGGAATAAATGATTAATCAAATGACACATTCTTTGATTTACTGTGAGCAAATGCGTGTCTTTTGAAATATGTTAGCTTGATCTGAACGTAATTAACGCCTTAAAAGTTACAAATAGACTAAGAGGTCTTCCGTTAATTTTTTTGAGCATCATGCATTTGTTTAGTAGTTTTTTTTTTGTACAACACTGCCAAGAATTAGTTGTTTTCAAGGCAACTTTTAAAACCAAACTACTTTCTGCTTTCTGTCAGTCACGGTAGGTTAATGGTTTTGATAGAAATATTTAAATGTTTTTTTTTAATCTTTAACAGCCCACCAAGGCTTAAAGCCTAAGTACCAACTGTGGATGTCTCAAGGGAAGTAAGCTTGAATTGAAAAACAAGGGCAAAGTAATGGAGGTATCTCTTTCACAGGACCATCAGCTAATGTTGTCGATTTTAATGCCTCAAAAACACAATCACATTTGTTGTCGCAAAAACAGTCTACCATTATTAATCCTTTATTTATAAACGGCCAAGTTCTGCAGAATAAAGTTTCATTTAACTTTGTGGGCGTTAACTTCTAAAACGATCTGAACTGGCACCAGCATATTATATTAATAGGCTTAGCGACTTCGAATAAGCTCGTCGGATTTCTCTTTGGAGCCAGAAGTACTTCCCCTTCAAATCTGTATACATTTTATGTATCCCATTATTATTCCTCGCCTAGAATAGAGTAACACGATGTGTCACTTAAAAGCATCCCTTCACAGTTCAGCCGGATAGGCCCCGAATTTCTCAATTTTTTCATTCTTCATCCCTAACGTGTCTAGGCTGTGGAATTTACTACCTGTAGAGATCTTTCTTTCTACTCCAAATGTCCAAATCTTAGGCACATATCAATAAACTACTCCTTACTTCACTTAAGACACTCATGGTACATTAGTAATTAGGCTTTTAGCCCTCGGGGACTGACCCAAGATTTTAAAAAAAGTAAAGGAAAGTTTATTATTAGGGGATTTTAAAATTCGGAGGGGAAAAATCCTGTGCACACAACGAGTTTCACAATCTAGATACTCTAGAGATGAAGAAGGGTAAAGAGCTAATTGCTTCTCCTGATAGCTCTTTCCTAATACTTCTAAAAATTAACTCGTCTCCTTACAGCTTTTGATGGGCTAGAGTAGAAGATTTTGTAGTTAAGAGTGAGACTGTTCATCAGCTGATAAAATACTCCTTTAGCTTTAATTTTTAAATATCTAGTTAATTAGGTCATTTCGGTTAAAAGAAAGTCAGAATTTTAATGTCATAAACTGAGGGATAATTTAATTAACTATAAGTACAAATATTTTGGTTTTATTTTAAATCATTGGTCATACATACATATTTTTTAATTAACTTGATTAACTTAGATTTTTGCGAAAAATTTAGTTATTTAAATTTTGCCATTAAAATTGGCAAGTTTTATTTCAATAAAAGAACCAAATATTTTTTACCTAAATTAATTTTATAATTGCATATTAAAAGTTACTAAAATTACATAAGTGGATGGGCAAAACAATAATGTTATGTAATGTTTCTGTGGTAATAGATATACCACAAGTACTCACATGAAATTATTAATTAGGTAATTTTTGGTTAAAATACCAAAACTAGTAAAACTGGCTTAAAAAGTTGTACGCGAAACGAATTAATAACTTTTAGAATCCAACTCTGAGTGAATGTCTTAAATCTGCTTACCTTGAAGAGATCCCACACAAAATTCTAGTATAAGGTACAGTTTTTGCTTTTCTGGAACTCGAAGTTCGTCTATTAGGCGAATTACATTTTTGTTGCGTATTTTTCGTAGCAGACTAATTTCCCTGCAAGAAATAAATGAATAAATAAATATATACACACATGGTATTCTTTAAAAGTCCCATACTGCTTTTACTAAAACCTGTAAATGTCAAAACTTTATTCTATGTAGTAACTTTTGCTTTATTTCTTTAACCAATGAAATATGAGACACTTTTGGGATTTTTGAATAAAAATTCAGAGTTGCTATATTTTAGAGACTACATATAAAATAAAGTTCTGACATTTGAAGTTTTCAGTAATTGCGTTGCTCTAAATTAATTGGCAGTAATTTGAAAGTAATGCCATTGTATATTATTATATATTCTAGAGAGGAAAAAATAAAGTAAATAATTTAATATTTATAGTTTCATATGAGACTTTTTTAAACTTTTATGAACAAAAAGTTATTTTATCATAATGATTTTAGGTCCTAAACAAGGTAGGTATGCTATATTTTACTTCAGGCTTGAATGATCTGTTGTATCAATATTTGCTGACTTATTATTAAAGTAAGATATCTCAGGATTTTTCACAAAAAGCCATTGACCTATGCCCGTAAAAATCACAAATCAGACTTTTGGAACGTGTATTGTTTATTTAAATGGCTGATGCTTTAAAAACCAAATTACTGTTAAATCACATAATACTGAGTGTTTCAACAGGAAAGATAACTAAAAATATTGTGAAAGTATTTCTTTTAAAATATTTTTTGAGATCACATAACAAATAGTAAATAACAAAAACTAAAATTAATCCAAAAATTGAAACCAAAACAGAAACTGATGTAACAATATAATACCTATTTTTTTTTATTCCCAAGGTTTCAAGTTTTATAGAAAATGTAACTCCAATACAAAGTAGAAAAACACACTTTTTATTTGTACCCTGTTTTGCTTAATTAAGGTACGTCTAGGCGTGATTAAATCCAACTTTTAAATACTCGCGTGTTTAGAAGGTTACCATGGTACATCAATCAACAACACGAGAAATGTGAAGTCTAAGATGACATTACCAACCTTTAACCTCGAATTATGGCACATTTTGGGCATTTTAAAGAAAAAAAATGATCTAACATAACGTCAAAATATTACTATAACAATAAGCTTAAAAGAAAATATTATTTTACTCTACAGTGTCCTAAAAGATAATAATCAAACTAAAAAAAATCCTTGTATAATATATTTTTGTCTTTAAACTTTAAAGTTTCCAAAAGTTTACAATAAAAAATTTTTTAGACAATTTTATTGTATTTGTTAAATTTTATTGTTTTCACGTTCTTTAATTTGCACCGTTGTATGTAATTTTTTTAAAAAATTGCTATTTTAACAGTTACATATAATAATATGATAAGTCTTGTTTATGTTATTTTTGTCTTTAAACTTTAAAGTTTCCAAAAGTTTACAATAAAAAATTTTTTAGACAATTTTTTTGTATTTGTTAAATTTTATTGTTTTCCACGTTCTTTAATTTGCACCGTTGTATGTATTTTTTTAAATTGCTATTTTAACAGTTACATATAATAATATGATAAGTCTTGTTTATGTCGAAGTCATAATATATGTAAACTAATTAATAAAGGATTTTTCCATTTGATGCGGACACTATGACTGATACTGTATATCTTTATTATATTGTTAATAAAGTAAAGGTAATTTACTTTTCTCCACAATAACATTTGTTTGCACTTAAGTCATTCGTGTTCAGCTACACCTAAGCACATGAAGCCTGGATATGCATAACGCTTGACTGTGAATGTTTTAATCACGGCGTTTGTCTTAAGGAGCGCCTAGGTACCCGAGGAGACATACAAAAATAACACAACTTCCTGTTTAACCGGAAGTCATGGGCAGATATTATTATATCCAAAATCAGCACCGGATTTGATTTGAAAGCAAAATGTTTTCATTAAAGAAAATAAAAGATTGGGTAGTAATTTCATTGTTACCCAGTATAGTACCTAGGAAGGTAATAACGCCTGTTGAAAATCATAGTGGCGAACAGGGCCGGATTTAATTTTTACCGCCCATAGGCTAATATATCTTTGCTGCCCTAATGTCAATATTTTTTGGATATCAGAACGAAAAATTTAGCATTAAAAGAATGTAAATTTTACTAGTAATTCTTATAAAAATTTAATAAACACATTTAACAAAAGTAAATCATACAAAAATCTAAATAACAATTTAAAAAAACAAATTTCATAATATAAAAACAAAATATAAATTAAAATGGTAAAACAAATAAGTCTTTTTTTGAACTATGTATTATTTAATTATAGACAAAACCCTATACTAACATTTTCTTCAAACCTTTTTTTCTGCAAAATCATTAATTATATCATTAAAATTCACGATTACATTTTTTTCAAAGTTAATCGTAAATTTGCCGCCCTAGGCTTCAGCCTACTCAGCCTTTGCATAAATGCACCTCTGTTGGCGAATCTCCAAAAAATCCATCTATGAGTTAAGACTACCAAATGGAAACCAAATTCATACTTTTTCAGGTGCATCTTAACTTCTTGCTGCTAGAAGTAAAGATACCATTTGAAGGTCTTAGCTCAAAAATTGATTTTTTGGAGATTGGCCACTATATTTGTCAACAGGTGATATATGTCTTATTATTGATGGGAAAGTAGATTAAAATGGATATATACGAGTTTAATGTTTTTAACGCCATTCCTAATAACCTGTCATTGAATGTAAAAAGAAGAATATTTTAAGTTTAGCCTCACAATATCGTCCATAAAGCTACATATGCGGATCATGCTTATAATCGGGCCATTCAATTTAAGAATGACGTAAGTCAAACAAAATAAAGAATAAGTCTTCCAAATTGGTCAATTGCGTTTGAAACCATGGTTACTCAGTTGTTTTCTGCTTTCATCACTCTTTGATTAAAATTGCCCCATTATTTTTTAAATTATTTATTATTTTTATTAGATCAACAGCGATTGCATTACCAGTTATAAAATAAGATATTACGGATCAAACTAAAAAGCACAAAATTGTAAACTAAAAAAATACCAAAAAGAAGCAAGAAAGATGTTACCTAAATCTTTAACAAGATTTTTGTAAAGTTTACCACAAATCTAACAAATTAACAAATCAGTGAAATTTTATGTTTAAAGTAAAAAAACCACTATACTATATAAGTATAGATCAAAAAAAAATACTGTTATATTGATTATCTACTTAATAAATGATACAAGAAAATACTGTCATATTATCTATTTATTAAAAGATATGTACAATGCAAATAAACTTAACATCGCTGGCTTGAAACCTATTAAGACAATAAACAAAATAATTTTATCATGTCTGCTATCTTTCTAATCCTACGTTGTGATAGTAAATAAAAATAGAAATTTTATGTTTTACTTTTATTCAATAATTTTAATTGCTGTAGGTCATACTGTTTAAAACAGCACATCAACATGATAGATCTAACATTATATGTATGTTTGTTACTATTTTTTATTCAAATATTTTTATTCTTTGTTTTTACTGGCTGCCGGACCATGTGAGTGATTTATTAAGTTATTTGTAATAATAAAAAGACAATTATGTGTTAAATATAATTAAAAATTATTTTACAAACATAACAGAAAAATATTTTTTTTAGGTTTAGAACAAGAATGGCTGCTCTTATTGCATGGCTCGTTGGAAGTGTAAGTATTTTTAATTTTATTTAATTATACCTATATCTATGGTAAAGTAAAAACAAATATGGCTATTATGTTCAGTAACCAATTGCTTAGGAGAAAATATATGATTTTTATTGAAAATGATTTGTATTCTTACTGTTGTTTAAAAGAGAAATAGTGAGTAAACCAAGGATAGCTAACATAGTAAAAGTGGCAAAATAATTGTAAGTTAAAACTATAAGAGCTAGTGTAAACATTCTCACTACTTAAGTAGCATTTAGGGAAAGTTTTCGGTGAATTTGCAACAATATAACTCATTGAACTATATTAAAATATTTAGGGTCACCATTTTATCAAGAAGATATCTTATGGAAGTTTATCTGTAACAGTGTTGTGACTATGTGATAAATAATTATTACTCTTGGATATAATTGCTACTTGGGTTGTGAAAGATGAACTAAAATGCAACAGGTAGTTTTAGTGCTTTAGGTGATTGTTTAGAGTTTGGGAAGCACCTATTTTTGGCCATAAGAAAAATCGAAAAATTGAGTTATCGACAAGCTTTTTTCAAAATATTCTACTTTTTGGCACATTGAAGAATATAACTGAATAAATATTCAATAATTTGATTTTCTCAGATTAAATTCAATTTAAAAGGCTTAAAATTTTATATCTATTTTTTCTTCTGCGCAAATTTAAAAAAAATCTTAAAAACTTCTATTTTTTTTATTAATGTTTATTAAAAATAGAACAATTAAAAAAAACTTGAAAGTATTCATTTTTCGATTTTTTATAATTTTTTAAAAGTTTGTAAAATTTAGAATTTTTTTTTAAGTTGTCAAATATTTTTATTCTTAAAGTTCATCAAAAATAAAATAATAAAAAAAAATAAAAATGTCAAATTTTCGATTTTTTTTTTTTTTTTTGAAAGCCTAAAGTTGATATTTTTGAAAATATATATATTTTTTAATATTATTTGTCTTTACGTGTAGAATTTGAAACAAATTAATAGAAATTGCTACACTAAAATGGATGCATTTTATTGACAAAAAAACTTGAAAATTACAAATCTTTTTATCTTTAAAATAAAAATTAACTTTTTTTTTTGGATTTTTCTTAAAAAATTTTAAATGCGCTGTAAGGTAGAACAAAATGAGAAAAAAAATATGTCAAAATCTCTATTTTTTTATTTTTTATAACATTCAAAACATGTTATGCAAGGATATTGTAAAACATTAACTTGCTTTTAAAAATATTCTGGTTAATATAATGTACCTCACTTTTTACCCAGACACCTTTCTAAGTAAATTACACAGGTCCACAAAAAAAGTGGTGTGTGCTGCGTGTCGGATTAGGATTTTCTGGCGTATTTTTTTCCGCTGAACAAGAATCTGAAGTCAAAATCGGGGGTCAAACAGCAAATAATTGAGAAAACCCAAAAAAATCGACACGGTACATTTACTGGCAGAAACCTGGTACCATGGAATGTTTGGACTATGACTATATAAATTATAAGTGATACAAAAAATTTAATGAAACAAAAAAGAGCCCTTTTTAAATTGTCTCTAAAAAAGGTATACCTATAGACATTTTTGATAAGATAAATAAAGGAAATATAAACAAAAATGTAATTTTGACAAAAAATTTTAGTCCAAAATAAGAAAAAAAAAATATTAAGTGATTTTTTTTAAATAAATAATTTATTGTATTCATTTGAATACCAAATCACTTAAAATTTGCAAAAAAAAAAATCGAAAAAAAATAATTTTCTAATTTTTTCCAGAGGTACCTTGTATCATAAAAAATCGTTTTTTTGAGTATAACTCGAAAAATATTGCATTTAGATAAAAATATTGTATAACTTTAATTAAGTCTTTTAAACATACATTGTTTATGTGCTATAAAGTTTCGTGTATGTTTTAAATTAAAAAAAAAAAACGTTTATATCTGAAATTACGCCTTTTCTCGATTTTGCTGTTTGACTTCAAATTCGTGTTCAGCAGAAAAAAATACTCCAGAAAATCCTAGTCCGACACCCAACACAAACAATTATTTTTTTTTGGGTCTGTGTAATTATAATTAAGTAAATCGATTATAAAATAAATAAATAAGTTTAGGAATTTGTAAAACCATAGGAGATTCAAAGTTAGACAATTTGGGGTTCACTGCATTGGCGTTTAAAAATAGGAAACAGTCATAATATTTTCAAGGGTAAAATTTTACTTATCGGAAATGACGCCGATTTTAATCATTTTTTGTTTTCGAGGGTTTTTTGAGATGCTGATCATAAATCTAAAATCAGTTTTTTTCGGCAACCTCTGGTTTTTGAGTTATGAGGCCTCCAAGTGGACTAACCTCTACCTTCTTGAAACTGATTACCATCAAATGGGAACATACCCTGATTGGACACTTACATTATAGACAAATACACTACAACTTACAATATTTTATTGTCTTTTTTTAGTAAAACACCCTAAATGAATTCAGTTTTCTTTACCTTGTAAGTATTTATAATGTATAATTGGTTGCCTAATTAATAATTAAGTTATTTAAAAATTTAAAAAAAACTGGATCTATTTAAGGTGTTTTTAACTAAAAATAAGCAATAAAATATTGTTAATTTCAGTGTATTTGTTTATAATAGTGCCCAATCAGTGTATGTTCCCATTTGATGGTAATCTAAACAGTGTCAAGAAGGAATTTTGGGAGAACGTGTCCATTTTGAGGCTAGTGCACTTGGAGGCCTCATAACTCAAAAACCAGAGATTGCCAATTAAAAAACTGCATCATGTCCGATAAGTAAAATTTTAACCTTTTAAAAATATTCAAAACCACAAAAACTTTATTTTAGGTTTAATACCAAGCTTAGTTTCTGAAATAGCTAGAAACTAAACACATCTTTTTAAAGCACTTCACAAAGCAAAACATTTTATTCATTTGTAAATCCAATATTATTTTTCTAAAATTTATACACAAATTTATATTTATATACACTAAGCAAATATGCTCTGTAATTACCAACAGGTACCTCTAAAAACAATAGCTGCACACCTTGGATGTGTGCGGCAAGACCCTTCTCAAATTTAGATTTTTTACTGTAAACTGATAAAAGACTTTGGGTAATTGTCTAGAAAGTGGCCGCAACTCCGATTTTGACCAAATTTGGTATACGGGGGTTTTTTTGGGCGCTGATCACGAATATGAAAACCTTTTTTGGCGGAAACGTTTCGTTTTCGAGATATCCATCATCAAAGTTGAAAATCAAACTAACCTCATTTACACTATTCCTCCTTCTTTTTGTACAGAATTCTTGATTTTTACACTAAATTGAAACACAATAGTTAATAAACACCCTTTAAAAACTTGTTTTTATATTTATTTTATACCTATTTTTCATTTAATTGTAAAAATTCACTTTCAAACGCTGCAACCAGGTATACAATATATATACAACATGGCCGCCCCGTTTGAAAGTGATACTTGGCAATTTAATGAAGAAAAAGGTGTAAAATAAACAAAAAAGTTTTTAAAAGGTGTTTATAAAATATTGCGTGCCACTTTAGTGTAAAAATAAGAATTGTGTACAAAAAGAAGGGGGGAATATAGTGTAAATGAGGTTGGTTTGACTTTCAAGTTTGATGATGGATATTTCAAAAACGAAACGTTTCCGCCAAATATTTTTTTCAGATTCGTAAATTTGGTCAAAATCGGAGTTGCGGCCACTTTCTAGACAATTACCAGACTGGGTAAGTAAAATGCGGTAATTGTCTCGAAAGTTGCCTCCTCTCCGATTTTGACCAAATTTGGTATACGGGGGTTTTTTGGGGCGCTGATTACGAATCTGAAAAAATATTTTTTCGCAACGTTTCGTTTTCGAGATATTCATCAAAATTGAAAATCAAACAATAACACTATTTCCCTTACAAGAATTTGATTTTACACTAAATTGGCACATAATATTTTAAAAACACCTTTTAAAAGTTGTTTTTATATCTATTTTACACTTTTTTCCATTTAATTGCAAACCTCCACTTTCACAAGTCGGATTGTGGCGCAACCATGTATACATTAGGGAATCATGGCCGCCTGGCTTGAAAGTGAAGCTTCGCAATTTAATGGAAAAAAGGTGTAAAATATATAAAAATATAGGTTTTAAAGGGTGTTTATAAAATATTGTGTGCCACTTTATATAAAAATCAAGAATTGTGTACAAAAAGAAGGGGGAATATAGTGAAAATAAGGTTAGTTTGATTTTCAACTTTGATGATGAATATCTCGAAAACGAAACGTTGCCGAAAAAATATTCGTAATCAGCGCCCCAAAAAACCCCCGTATACCAAATTTGGTCAAAATCGGAGAGGAGGCAACTTTCGAGACAATTACCTAAAATGCAACTGTCCATACAAAAGGGGAATATTAAATTTAGGGTAACTTAATAACTCTTAAAAAACTCCAACTTTTGTGAATCCTAAAATAAAACCTACTTTTGAACATTTTGCTCTCCGTTTGGTATCCTCCGAAGCTTTTTTTCCTTAAATATCTTAACAGCTCGTCTACACAGTGTTTCTGAGTCTAACATTTCCTTTACTTTGCCATAAGACCCTTCCCCCAATAGATCCCCCATAACATATTTTCCTATTAACTTTAATCTTTTCTTCTTCGTCTGATATATAATTTGATCACTGTCTACTCGATGAAAAAAATTTGCTATGTTTACAGTTTCCAAGTCATCATCTAACCCATCTAAATCGTCGTTACCGTGACCATCGTTTAACCAGATTTCTGCATTTTCCGCAGCGTTTATAGGTTTTAGTTCGTCATCGCTTTCCACACTAAAAATTCGATTCGCGAGCTCAGTCTCCGGACTGCCGATTCCTATACTTTCCACGCTGTTGCTTACATTACAAATATTTTCACTCATATTTCAGTTATTTCTTTATTTTTCGTTCTATTTATCTATTTAACCTATTTATTTACAAATAACGTTCACATCTTCACCCCCGATTTATTTTTGTTGCCATCAACATCTAACAGCTGTTTTTTGGTTAGGTTTGGTTGGCATCACTGGGTACAGATTATGTAACCAAATTTAAAAACATACTAATTTTTTTGGTTTTAACAAGACAATATTCATTATTTTTAATATGTATTTTAATGGGCCGAAAAATTTAGTGTGTAAGAGGTTATAAATTAACCGTATTTCAGTAGCAAAGAGACCACAGCGAAATTGGATACAAAAGTTCAGTGACGTTTGGGCAACGTCAGCAAAGAAAAATTCCTAAGTTTAATAATTTAAAAATCGATAAACGGCGCCTTTTCGATAAAGATGTTAATTTACATTATGCTTGTAGATTTATCGTTATTTAAAAACAAATGTTTTCTATTTTGTTGTTTTCAAAAGTGTAAAATATCTGTTTTGTAAACGTACTAGGGGTCTGTTCAGTATGCGATTGTTTTTATGTGTAGCAACATTCTGAACTACAGAATAACATGCGTGTTATAAATGGTATTTATAAAAGAAAGAGACAGAACATACTGGTCATGTTTTATTTTAATAATCTTTTAACAATGAATCATATGATTTTGACGATTTTCCAGCTAAAGTCACCTTGAGAAACCTCAAGTTTAGTTTGAATAAAATAATATTTAAATAGTTTATTATTGTTGCACTCTCGGTAAGTTTTTTTTTATTAAATTTTAAATTGCTGAAAAGAGATAAACGCATTTGTTGTCGGCTATTCCACCGATCGAAATAATAATTTATAAACGTAGAAAAATGTTAATGTATTTGGAATATTTTAAAATTGTTTAATTTATCGGTAATCTGAGAAATGTATTTTGCTCGAAAACATGACCTATTAGACTTTACATTTCTAAACATGTTTTATTTGTTGACAAAAATATGTCTATATATTTTAATAACAATTGCTTGGTATTATAGTTTCATTTTAATTCTGTTAGTTAAAAAAGTAATTTTATGGTGTGTTTTAGGTCTCCTATTTCTTTCAAAATTTTTAGAGCGTGTAAGTTAAGTGTATGGTTACCTAAAAGAAGGTTTTATGCTTTGTCAGTCATTTTATGTGATTGTGGTTTTAGATTACGGGGGGAAGAAGGGAAGAGGAACAACCTGAAGAAAATCAAGCTGCTGAATCTAGTAAACCAAAGACAGAATCAAAACAGAACAAAGGTAAAGGTAGACAGCGTGCCAGAAAAGCAAATGAAGAGCCTACATTTAATACCAAATTATTAACTCCCATTGAAGATATAATTGAAGAAACTATAAATGAAGACAGGAGTGAAAGTCAGCAGTCCAGTTCTCAATCCATTTCTCAAACTGCAGCCCCAAAACAAGAAGGTATAAAGCCTAAAAGAAAGAAAAAGCCAGTTAAGAAAGAAAAATTACAAAATAAATCTGATGAGGAGGATGAAGTAGGATATACTTTTGTCAAACCAAAATCAAAAAAATCCGAAACACAATCTGATCAGAAAGAACCTCAGAAGGCGCAAACAAAAAATCTAGAAACCCAAATCAGTGAAAAACATTCTGTTGATGATAATATAGGTTATTCTTTTTTTCCTGTTAAAGAAAGAAACCGAAAAGGAAAAGGAAAATTATTGCTTGAAAAACGCAATTCGGAAGAAACTTTAACAGCAGTAATTGCTCAGGGAATTGCAAAAAAATCTGACTTTTCAAGACCCTCAATTATTGACCATTACAAAAGTCAGAATTTGCCTTCTAAAAAGACTAATAATATTCAGCAAAGTGAAGATAATTCTCAGAGCTTTGTGATTATAAATAAATTAGAATCAAATTTGCCCAAAACTGACATTAAGGAAAGTAAGAAAGTAACCTCACACCTATCATATGCAAGTGTAGTATCTAATAATGCTTCTGAAGATTTACATTTAGAAGAACAAGATAATTTACCCAAAAAAAGCATAAGTGACACTCTTGAAATTCAAGGAAAGCTAAATACTGAAGTTTCAAGCTCCATAGAAATTTTAAGTCACTGTTCTGAAGACCAAGATGCCAATATTGAACTAGGCGAAGAAACTCTTGAGACTAATTTACAAGCCAGTGTAAATCCTTTATCGTTTCCAGAAATATTGGAAAAGCAATCGGAAGTCAGTAATTTAAATATTAACAATCCCAGTCTAGAGAATAGCATTGAAGTTATTGAAAAATCCAAAGTAGTTGAACAATCACACTTTGAAAAAAATATTTTAAGCAGTGTTGTAAAAACTGCAAACCAGTCTGAAACTAATTTTAGCTTTAATCATTTTGAGCATACAGGAAAAGTAAAAGTAGAAAATATCCAAAATATAGAGGAATTTGAAGAGATATTAAATTCCAAAGAAGATTTAAATTTTGAATTAATTGAAGCTACTTCTAATGAATTTAGTGATCAAGCTTTAAAAGACATTATAGATCAGCTTGTTTGTGAAGAAAAAACAAATAATTTATTAGATAATAGTAAGAAAGGTAGTATTGAAAATTTTGAAACATTAAAAAGTGAACAATCAAGCAATTATATTGAAGTAAATTCCAATTTAAATAAAAAAAGCCAAGGTAATTCTACAGAATTAGAAAATCCACTAAGTGTGTTTGAAGTTGTAAGATCAAATCAAGAAAAAGGTAGTTATGACCAAAATAATCAAGAGTTAGTAAGAGAAAAAACAATTTTTGATCAGAATACAATACCACAACAGTCAATTTTTGAAGAATCTACACAAAATTTTCAAAATGGCTATTTAGAAGAACCAGAAAACCTTAACTGTAAAAAACTAGAAGAAAAGTTATCGCTATCAAAGGATAATTTTATTTCTGAAATAGTTGAAGATTTCATTAAATCAGAGGTCCAACAAGAATTAAAAACAGAATCAAACTTGTGTAAAGAAGAAGTTCAAACAAATTTATCTGAAGAACAGTTTTCTCTTCCACAAGAATCTGCTTCAAAACCTATAGTTGAAGATTTTATTAAATCAGAGGTCCAACAAGAATTAAATACACAATCAAACTTGTATAAGGAAGAAGTTCAAGAAATTTTATCTGAAGAACAGTTTTCTCTCCAACAAGAATCTGCTCCAAAACCTATAGTTGAAGATTTTATTAAATCAGAGGTCCCACAAGAATTAAATACACAATCAAACTTGTATAAGGAAGAAGTTCAAGAAATTTTAGCTGAAGAACAGTTTTCTCTTCAACAAACATCTGCTCCAGAACCTATCTCAGAAAAACCATTTATTAAAAAAGTTGTACATACTACAACTGAAAATCAAAGTCAAGAAAATATACCATTTGCAGAATTGGAAAATCAAATTATTTCAAATACTGTAGAGCAAAGACAGACGGCTGATGAAAATTTAACAAATACTCAAAATCAAGTATTGAATGAAAGTTTAATTGAAAAACCTCAATCTTTCGATGACAGTAAAGATAATCTAAAAGAACAAAATTGTATAAATGAATTATCTGTAGAGTCCATTCAAAGAAATACTCAAGACCAGAGTAACATTTTGAAGGAGGAAGTATTAATTGAACAGTACAGCAAAAGCAGCCAATTTAAAGATCTTACTGCACATACAGAGGTCATTAAAATTCATACTTCCACACAAGAAGTAAATATAGATTCCAATCAAGCATTAGTAGATCAACAAATAGAAGAATCACCTTTCACAAAGATGACACAAATCAGAGTTTTAACTCTAAATGATAAAGAACACCAGGATTCCACAATTTTCCGCATTGAAAAGAACTTTGTTCTTCAATTTAGATTAGGCCCATCTTTACTGGGTCGAAAAATTAAGTTATACTGTAACTACCCTAAGGAAACTAATGGAGTTCTTAAAGAATTTGACAGAGGTACCTATCAGTTTTTAACCTGGTGCCAAGATGAGGGTTGTAAAAATGCAGATGATACTGCATCATTTGCTCAGATTGTTGCCAAGATATCTGGAAGTTATCATTACTACTTTATCTATGAAAATGAGTAAGTTATTGTTTTTTTTTAAACAAACTTATTTTAAACATCTAATATTCAAAATTTAAAAAATAAACCGATGCTTTTTTCTTTTAATATATTTGAATTGCTATAGTCTATTTTTTTGAGACACCTCTAATTTTAGTTTTTAAGATAAATTCATTCATCCACATCAAAATCTGGAAGATCTTAGTTAATTTCCAATAAAAAATCGTTAATTAATATGTTATAAAAAGAATATAGATTATTCTCAAAACATTAATCAAACTATTACTATTCATTTTAGAGATACAGAAGAAAGACAAGGATCTGGATATTTTCTAGTTGATCCAGTTTTAAAATACGGAGATAATGAAGACTTGCCATTAGATTGTATTCAGTGTCAAACGGTTATAGCGAAACAGCTAGGCCCTTTCTCAACATGGGAAAATAAGCTGAAAGTGGCCAAAGAATCTGGCTATAATGTGGTTCACTTTACTCCAATTCAGGTAAATATTTATCTAAGGAAATTTATAAACATTAACTACTAACTATATAATCTGAGAACAGGTATTTTTTACTAGGCATTTTATATGGATGTGTTATTTTAGGAATTGGGAGCTTCAAAATCAGCCTATAGTTTGAGTGAACAATTAAAATTAAATTCAATGTTTAATGAAGAAAACGGTCAAAAGCCTACCTTTGGGGATGTTGAAAAACTTACTACAAAAATGAGAAAGGAATGGAAGGTAAGTTTATAGGATACATATTTAAAATTATTTTAAAAGCATATTAATGTACCTGTGTTTTCCATTTTGGAATATCTTAAATTTTACACTTCCTAAAAAAGTATTAGGCATAGAAAATTATCAAATTAGTACTACATTAATTAAGTATTATTAAAATTATGACTCCAAAATAATGCTTAAGGTTTAATAGCAAGATAATTTAAAAAACACATTTTTACATAGTGTAATTCAGTGCTATCATTAAAAAATAAGAATACAATGGCCTAATGTATAAAATACTTTTAAAAAAATACTCAATTTTTTTGTCAGAAATAATAAAATGTTTAAAAATCAACGATCCCCACGCCGCGTAACCGAACGATTTAAATTTTTACAGTGTTTTTCAAAGCTTTATTTAGTTTTATGTTTAAGGTTTCTCTTTCTGTTCAAATTTTTATACCAACTTATGTCACTTTTAATTGTTTTTTTTTTAATGAGGTTTACCGAGCTAACATAGAAGACAACATTTCGAGTATTTGTTATAATAGTTAAAAATATGTAGGTAATTTATTTTTTATAAAAAAATTTTTTTTGTTGCAAGAAAAGGCCATCTTATTTCTTAAATCACTGTTGTGCAGTTTTTAGAAACCTGAAAAGAGTATTACTTACTATGATTTTGATATTTTTCCCCTGTTTTTAGTGATAACGTGCTTCTGATAGCATATAGTAGTATTTTTTAAAATTTTTAAGTTTGAGTTCTGAATCACCCTGTTTATTAATGTATCTGTTAAAGTTTTTTGCTTATGGGTAACAATAATTTACTATTATTAAGTATTATAAAAAAAAAATTAAAAAAAATTCTCCCTGGAAAAAATTTATTACTAAAACTTAAAATAGCATATACATAGAGATTAGAAAGTAAAAAAAAAATATTATATTAACTCAACTACGAGTCGCCCCAATTTTTATTTAAAAGAAAATAAAATAATAAAATGTTTTTTAGCATTAAAAATTATATATAAGTTAAAATCTATTGAGTTCTATTTAAAAGATTCCTGATATTTTTCTTACAGTTTTCCCATTTCTAGTCCTCAAGGGTACCCCTTTCTTATGTTTAAGTTTCCAATATTGAAATATTTGCTTGAAAGTCAAAATTAAGCCACTTATTTATAATAAAATATTACCATTATTTAAAAAGAATGGAGACATACAGTGAAATTATGTCAATAAAAACAGAAGCTGGTAGGAATTAAGCTAAAAAATAAAATTCTTATAAATGATAAATTATCAATATATCTGAAATAAATCTTTCATACTGTATGGCTTTATTTAAAAATATTTTGTTTTAATAATTTTTAACTATTTAGCAGTTAAATGATGTTTGGTAAAACTGTTGTAAAGCCCATCATAAAGCCTAATTTATTGGTAATATGTACTTTTTTCAGTTAATCTTTCAATCGTATATAATGTGTATTTTGTGTATGATCTAATGTTCTAGTGGGATATACCAGTTGTGATTCAGAATTAGTGAACTATGGTCTATTTTTAAAAAAGAAAATTATATAAACATTTTGTATAAAAATTACCAGAATACTTAAAGTTTGGTTTCAGATAGAACACAGTATATTTAAGTTCAAATCTACTGTGTTCTATCTGAAACAAAACTTTAAGTACTCTTTTAATTCTAAAAAACAGTTATTAATTTACTTACTCTCTGACTACTCTACATTCCATTTCGGGTTTTAATAGGCTAATGTTATTTCTTATGAGAGCTAAACTTTTTATGGACTAACTTATTTTGACAAAGAAAATAATAAATATTCTATATTTATTTATTTATTTATTGATACTCTTACAGACACCAAAATACAACAAAATGGTACTTACAAGTAAGAGAAAAATAATCTACAAAATACATATTACAATACATACCAAGACAAGCTACAACATTTTTTGCAGCTGTGTAATTTTTATGTTGAATATGTCAAAATCATGCTCCCTAGCTAAAATATTACATTGAGTTAGCATGCTATTAACTGGTGATAAACTCGTTTGACTTATGCTAAAAATAATTATATAATATATATACTGCATATATCACTATTCAAAATTCTTAAATTAATCTTTGGGACTTTAAAGTGTATATAATTTACAATATTGCAGTCTTTGTACTTAAGGTTGTTAATCACATTGTATATAAATATCACAGCCTGTTTGTTTCTTCTTTGAACTAGAGTATTAAACTTAAAACTATCCAACATTGCCCTGTATGAAACTATAAATGGATACCTGTTGTTCTTTCTCACATATAAATATCTAAGAAATCGTTTTTACACTCTCTCTAGTAGATCTATGTGAGTTTTTGCTGAGGGCATCCAAATTTGCGTGGCATATTCCAAATGTGGTCTCACCAAGGCATTGTAAAGTCTTATGACTGTGGCAATTTCCCAATTTTTACTATTTTGTATAACAAAACCCAGAGCCCTGTAGGCCTTGTTCGTTATATGAATATAGTGATTATTAAATTTAAAATTTGATTGGAAAAGAACGCCTATATCCTTAACAGTATCATTACGTTTAAGTACTATATCATTAACATAATAATTATTTACAATAAAGTTAGTTTTTCGTGTAAAGGTCATAACTGAACACTTCGTGACATAAAAAAGACATTTTATTTTCCTTAAACCATTCTACAACCCTATTTAAATCCTCTTGCAGCTCTCTGCTATCTTCTACACTAGTTACAATTTTGAATAACTTAAAATCATCCGCAAATAACAGCCCAGTTGATTTATGCACACACTCGGGCAACAAATTGATAAATATGCTAAACAGTAAAGGGCCTAAAATACTGCCTTGTGGCACCCCTGAAGTAGCAGTAAACTTATCTGAAAAACATTTACCAATTTTTACCATTTGCTTTCGATCCTCTAAGTATGACTTTAAAAATAAGTAAGCTGACTCGGATAATCCATAGTCAATCAACCTGTCAAGTAGTATAGCGTGATCCACCTTATCGAACGCCTTCTCACAATCAGTATATATTACATCTAGTTGTTTGCCTTCATCAATGGCTTTGGCAGTGAATTCTGATAAAACACACAGATTGGTGACAGTGGATTTGTCTGTTATAAAGGCGTGCTGAGATAAAGAAATTTTTGGCATCATTGCCTATATATGCGGAGAGCATATACAGGATGTAAAAAGTATGATGCTTACGATTTTAATGGGCGAGAGTGGAGCTCAAAACAAGTGAAAAAAGTCAAAAATACATGTGTGAAAGACTAATTATTTTCGAAACATGGTTTTTAAAAGTTTAAAAAATTAAATTGGTAACACCGCGCCCGCTTCATCGCAGAGAGTCGAACGTCAACGTTTTTTGAGAGCGTTTACATATTTACACTTTTTTTTAAGAGATGTTTATTTACAAACAAATAATAAAAATTAGTTCTTGCAGTTTATTGTCATATTTAATTTGGAATTAAATTTAAGTAAAAAACAATAAATTATTGTTTGGTTTTTATTTGTAATTAAAAAATAATTGTACTTACCACAAAATTAGGCTAAATATTTTTAAAACAATCGGTTAATCAGTTTTTTCGAAATGATGGTCACCGACTTTAAAAATTACATGTTTGGGAAAATCGATTTAAAGTTTTGTACGCTCAGCGCTAAAAGATGCGCAAAACTGAGTTGGAGCAACTGTCATTAAAACTATCATAAATCCGTCAGTTTTGCTCCGATTGGCTTCAAAATTTAATACAATGTTCTTGAGATATTATGCTTTTAAAATATTTAAAAAATAACACTGCCCCTCGTGAATATCTTAAGGAGTAATAAAAACACTTTACGTATCTCTCCTAACATAATAACTTGCTAGTGGTGCCACATGTTGTTCTAAGAAGGTGAGAAGCAAAAACAAAAACTTGCAATAAATTAGCTAAAAATTATATCATCAAAAAAATTGTGTCCTTACAAAATAGAGTCTAAAGTTTGTTTTTAGACCCGAAAATCCCGGGACTGAGGTATGGCAATCTCGAAAATCCCGATTTTTGTAAATGATGAGCTTTTTTCGGCGGTCACATTTGTGACAAAACGTGGATTGCTCTTGAGTGCCTTTACTTTAAATATATTGGTATTGTTAAGAATCTTTTTTTTTACTTAGTAAAACGTGAAAAGGATTTTGTTTTTAAAAAGTTCTAAGTGTAGTTTAATTTTTGACTTACCTATTCATCTTATAATATGTAAATGTATAAAAATGTTTTTTATTTTTGTAGTTTTTAATATTTTTTTCCGAATGTCTGCATTCCTTTTTACTATTGCTAATGCTGGATTTTTTAATGAAAATAATATTAGGATTGATCCCGGGACACAGGAATCCCGGAATTTGGTTTTTGTTCCGGGATTTCGAAACGGGATCCCAATCCCGGAAATTGAAACCCTATCACAAAAAAATATATATTAGTAAGACAGTCTTACATTAATTTTAAAGGATAGTTCTGCTTTTGTAAAAAAATATTTTTTAAAGGTACATCTCTTAGTTGTATTTTAAACTTAATAAAAAATGTAACTTTTTTATACAACTTACTCACCCTGGAACAATATAGCAAAAAAGCATTGAAATATTTTGCTTTAAAATTGTTCTGTTGACAAATTAATTTTTAAAAAATTAGAAAACAAAATGTTGTATTGTTTAGTACTTCGGTTACAGAGGCTAAGTTCCAGTATTAATCTCGGATGACAGCGGAGCGAGCACGTGTTCATGTTTTCTATGAGCAGATTATCTGCTGCGAGACTACGTGACAAAAAACTGCTCGCGGCCCTCTCATCCGAGATTTAATATTGGACCTTAGCCAAAAAGGAAAAAAACTAGAAATAAAATTTACCTTCAAGTACAATTAAGTTAAAAAAATATATAAATTTACAATACACAATACAATACGTTTAGACATTGTACATTTCTCAGTTTCATAGTTGTTTTTCTTTATAATCGGTACCAGTCTATGCTAGTATCAGAATACATTAATATCACATTACACGGTATAAAAGAAACTATAAAAAATGGATCACAATAATCAACTATAAACTACACTACCATGAGGATTCAAATTATCTCCGAATGATTTTACCTATTTTTTTTTTGTTTTAGAGAAAAATCATTTTTACATTTTTATTTTATATTAATAGTAAAAAGGATACACATACCTAAAAACATAGATTTTATTTTTAGTACACGTTTATCTAGCTATATAAAAATTCTATTAATAGATATTTTGTGTTTCTAGAAATACTACTGTTAAAAAAAATAAATTGGCTTTTCTCCAGCATATCCAAAATATATTTATTAATTTAATACTTTCTTAAAAATATACTTTTTTCTTGCGACAATAAAGCAAAAGGCCACAAATATTTTATATTAAAAATATTATTTTTGATAAACTAAAAAATAGAAAATTAAGGGGACATTCTTGTCTAGAAGCCCGAATAATTTCGAAAGTTTTTTGGCGGTCGATAAAAAAAAACCATTAATATTTTGACTATCCATTTTTTTTATCATTCATTTATTTATATATTAAAAATTCCTAAAAAAAAATCAAATAAAAAAACATATTTCACAAAGTTACACGCTGTTGAAGAAGAGAATGGAAAAAAGAGCGTGTCTATCTTGCCATAATTCCCTCTCTTCTGGTCATCTGAAAATTAAAAAATGGTAGATTCTTTATCACTACAAATGCCATTATAGCAGGAACCAGGAAAAATGAAAAAAATTCTCGCAAAAAGTTATTTGTTATTTTTTCCGAATTTTTAAAAAATAATATTTTTTTTTATTTATTGTTGGTTCCTGCCATACAAGGATGTATAAAGAAAATTCATGCTAAGTTTCAAGAAAATCGGTCAATTAGAACTTGAGATTTTGTGACAAACGTTTTAAAAAAAGTAGTTTCGAGAGAAACGCGTTTAAAGTTTTAAATAGGTTCAGGTAGTCTTAACAGATATAACGGTACATATAAATTCAATTTCTTTAATCAGCAATTCCGGCTGCATATATCGAGCCTTCTATCTCAAATTAAATATTTACCAAATTTCTTTTTCCTTTTTTTGGAGTACTTAAAGCTCGAAACTCAAAATTTCTATTCTAGCTTCATTGCGCCGAATAACAACTTTAGTTATAACTTTGAAAATAATTCGAATTTAAAAAAATATTTTTAGGAGATATTCTTGAATATCTAAACTATCGAAATATGAAAAAAAAATCAACTTTCTAGACTAGAACACCCCCCTAAAAGTTGTATTGTTAAGGCCTTTCGTTAGCTTGTAGAATATCGTGTCTATCTATGGTATAAGGCCATGTTTAAACCTTAGTTTGACTACTGTTTCAGATAATAGGCCTAAAATAATAAGGGGGCGTCCATAAAATACTTCAGGTGTTCAAGGTGGGAGGGGGTAAAGCTAAATCTTTCTAAATCTTACTTGGAGGAGAGGGGGTCTTAGCAAATATCACGTAATTTTTTTTAGTAGAAAACGGTATAAAATTGCGTGAAAGTAAAGTTAAATTTAAGTAAAAAATGTTTCTAGAATGAAAATATAGGGAAATTTCACACAATAGTGTTTGTCGTATTTGTCCGAACCCCGCAGAGCAGCACAGTTATAATCCAACGCGATTACAGCCAAAACACAAATTTAAAAAAATCTAACGTGAGATTTGGGGAGGGGGAGGGAGTTGAGAAAAATCTTACGAAATCTCACCAGGGGGGCGGGGATGTCAAAAAATCCAAAATTGCCTCACGTAATTTATAGACCCCCCTAAGCTGTCCTATTAAGAAAAAGTTAATTTTATATCGTATCTTTTTTATTTCACAATTTTTTCTTAAGTGTTCTTTTAGATTCCAGGGGAAATACACAAGGTGGCTATTTCATATTTTATTTTAATTACGAGGAATGTCACAAAAATAGACCTGTTCTGTCTTCATTGGTTGACCCAGTAAATTTTCTAATTTTTTTATATTTAAGAGAAAGGTCAAATACCTTTTTTTATTAAGTTTCTAAAAATATTGGAAACTTGATTCAAAACATGGTTAAAAATTATTAGTAATATTTCTTAAATCTATGTCTAATAGCATTATTTTCCAAAATATCCAATACATTTTATGATTGATATTTAATAGTTTTGTTTTAAATTTAAAATATTTGTTGTATAGATGTTGTCTATCTGTGACATTGTCCTTAACCACACAGCGAATGAAAGTGAATGGATTAAAGAATATCCAGAAGCAACATACAATTGCGTAAACTGTCCTTATATGCGACCAGCTTACCTGTTAGATGCTGCTTTTCATCAGTTCTCCATGGATATCAAAAAGGGTAAGTTCATTTATTACCAACTTTGGTTAAATGGTTAAAATAAAAAACGTTTTATTATATTCTTATGTGTAGAAAGAACTAGATATAGATAGTATATACAGGGTGATTGGTAAGTCGAGGCGAAAAATGAAGAACCGAATAAATTTTTTAATTCTGAATCGAAAACCAAGAATACTTTTTTTGCAAATTTTCCTTTGTTTCCAAGATATTTCACTATAAAGTTTTGCCAAAAAAAATTAAATCACATTGTGGGTGTCGCTAATCTTAGTTGGCGCTTTCAAACTATTACGTCGTATGAAATCATGTTTGACCATTGTCAAAAGTTAGACACTTTAGTGCACATGCTAAATAATTATTATATTATACCCATATACATAAACAATATCACTATGTTCTTCGTTAGTGAACTCCATTTTCTTGTGATTTTTTTAATAACAGATTGACAAGTGTCTAACTTTTGACAAAGGTCAAACTTGATTTTATGTGACATAATAGTTTAAAAGCGCCAATAAAGATAAGCAACACCCACAATGTGAATTTTTTTTTGGCAAAACTTTATAGTATATCTTGGAAACGAAGGAAAATTTGCAAAAAAGTATTCTTGGTTTTCGATTCAGAATTAAAAAATGTATTTGGATCTTCATTTTTCGCCTCTACTTACCAATCACCCTGTATATTGTATGTACACGCTGTCCTTTTTCAACATTTTTGGGGAGTATTGTGGTTACTATCGAAAATATATTGTTATGCTTTTTACTTTATTGTCCTATTTTTAACAGATGTCACTTTTATTTCCCCACTCCCTCTTCTTAGTTTTTAATTTACAGGGTAAAAAATTTGAAACCGAGAAATAACAGCATATACAACAAAATCGATGTAATTTTCTCTTAGGGTAAAAGACATTTATAATGGTGTTTGGAAAAATTAAACTTTTACTTTTAAAATAATACCAAGAGATTTTAATTGTGACAAGGAAGTCAATCTTTAGGCGTTGTAATTTAAAAATATTTTTTAGTCAAGCATTGGTAAAAATTAAAACTCCTGCATTTTCACCCACCAAATTAGAACTGGTTCTAATTTTCCTCTATGAGAAATATCTTTTTGCCAAAATTTTCTACATAAATTTTCAGTTGGTCGCGTAAAAAGTATTTGTCATTTAAATGTGCATGGATATGAAGTTTCACCCGCTGCCTTCACGGAGGAAACCCCGTAACTGGAGATCGGCTTATCACCTATGACCTATCAAATTATTGTAAAAAAACAGGGTTTGGTTAACTATGATATGTAATACACGATGTTCTTGAGCATAAATGGTTTTTTTTAAGTTCCGATCTTTGTTTTCAATATACTTTTTTTGTGGAATATAGGGCTAAGAATGTAGTATGTATATTGATTTAATTATAAACCAAACATTTGCGTTAAAAGGTCAGAAATTTAAAAGCTTTATGTCACTTTTGTCTCTTTTTTTTAACCTTTAAATCATATATTTTCCCATTTGGAATATATTATTCGTAGTATTTTCTAAGTAGCTATACATAGTTACGAAGGTTATTAAACCTTGTGAATTTATTATTGTAGGATACTTTGAAGATCGTGGGATTCCACCTGAAGTATCAACAGAAGAACATCTTAGCGCAATTAGTTATCATTTTAAAACCAGTGTTTTAGACCCGCTTAAATTACAGGAACTCTTTGTTATTGATGTTAACAGCTGTCTTGAAAGCTTCTTGACCTTGGCAAGGAAAACACCACCTATTGGTGACAATGAAAGAGCAGCTCTTGGTGAAATAGAAATTATCCAAGATCCAGAATTTAGAAGGTTGAAAAGTACAATTGATTTGAATTTGGCATTAAAACTTTTCAATACTTACAGACTGGATTGTTTCGATGAAGAATCCAGAGTCAAAAGGTAAATAATTTACATTATTTTCAGTGTAAAACGTTTGTTCTACCATTTATATTATTACAGCCTATTTTATTGTTTATTAGTAATCAGGTTAATTTAGTTTATATCCTTAGTTAGATCATAACCTTGGTTTGAGAACAATTTAAAAATCTGTTGACTAAAATAGTAGGTGTTTCGTGTGCTAAGGCTTTATTTTTAAAAATTTTTAGTAACTTAAACTATGTAGAACATAGAAACTACTGTTTCTATATATGTATTGTGAACTATAAATAAAAAGCACCCAGTATGGTAATTAAAAGTAATTATGTCAACTTTTAGCAATGTTTAAAAAGTAATCAAATAGAAGTAATAAATTTGAATCTAAACTCGATTTATTTTTATTGTTTATATTTATTCAATTAGAACCTTTAGGGCAAACAAATATTTATTTTGTTTAAACAATAAATATGATATTTAAATGTATTTTTTTTTAAATCGCTGTAACTTTTTAAATACTAATTTTTGCCATTTTTTACACAATCTTTTTCTAGATAATTAAATTTTATACCAAAAATTTCATAATAATATGTCGTATTTTTCATAGTTTCCAAGATATCGTGAACTTCAAAGCGGAAATTTTATTCTAACTTTCGGACTGTAACCATTGCTTAAAGATTTTTTTTCATATAATAGTGACAGAAAATAAATATACATATCAAAATTAGAAATTTATATATTTATTTAGAATTCAAACAACTCTGAAAAACATATTCTATATAAGATATTTAAGAAAATATGAGAAAATTTAAATAAATAAAATTTCATAAAAAGTTATTTATCAGAATTTTTGAAATATTTTATTAAATGTTTAAAATTTTCTGTGTTACTTTGTTTTTAAATATGAAGTTTTTTTTAAAAAAACTTGGACATATTAGTCTTGAATAAAACATGTAAAATTTTCAAAAAATGTCACATGCTTTATTTTATTTTTTTTTATTTTTTGACGTTTCAGCACAAATAGGCTTCATCAGAAATTAGAGAGGAAACTGTAAATAACATAAATAAAAGATATGTACAGATTTTTTGATATAAAACATACCTTTAAAACAGAAATTCTCAAAAACCATTTATACATTTTAAAAAAATATTCTCCTCCTAATTTTCAAATATTTAAGTTCCGTTGAACAAACTCCCTCTCCCTACACTTAAGACACTCATGGTACGTTATTACTAAGGCCTCAGCCTTCGTGGACTGTTCAAAGATTAAAAAGAAAAAACCTAAGTTAGCTGTCACATTTTAAAAACAAAGAAAACAATTACACTTATATATTTACATACACAGGACACCAAATATTTTTTAAAGATTTCTAAACTAACGGGCAATGGTATCAGCTGCATACCATAATACATAGCAAGGATTTTTTTTTTGTTTGTTTTGACTTTTTAGTTAAATGTTAAAAAGAAATGTTATTAATAACTAAAAAAAAAGAGTAATATTTTTATATTCTCGTATAGATGTGCCGAAGATTTGAAAAAGAAACTTGATTCTCTTAATGAAGCACTAATTAAAGAACTTAATGACGACCTAAATGCTGCCATTGAAAATGTTATTGCTGGAATTAGGTATTTCAGAGTTCAAAGTGATGGCCCGAAGTTTAGAGACATCACCATAAATCATCCATTAGTTTACAGGTAATGTAAATACAAGTAACTACCCATTTTCTAATTCTGTTATTAACAAAAGTTTAATATTAGTAGCAATAAAATATTGCTTTTATAGATATTTCACTGATTATGGCTCTCCAAAATCCCTTAAAGAACACGAAGAAATAATGTATAGTGAAAATGGGCGATTTCTCATGGCCCATAATGGTTGGGTCATGAATTCGGATCCACTTAAGAACTTTGCTTCCGATGGCACCAAAACATATATAAGAAGGGAACTTATTGGTATGTATATTATTTTGATTGTGATACAAAAATTTTTAAAGTTCAAGCAGAAAGTTTAAATTTAAAATAAATTTACTAATCTCGGAAAAAAAGTAAGATGTGGAACTTATTTTGCTGTTACGCAAACTGATTTTATTTTATAGTTTGTAAAAAATGTTCATAATTTTGGTATTTTTTAGTTTTTGTAATTTTTTAACCAGGATTTAAAAAAGAATTGTAAAATAGTATAATATATAAGCTATTTTGTCATTAGGTTGCTCTACAGGTTGCTAAAAACGCGGTATTGCCGGCATGCGATTTCGTCGGCGGATACCACAGCTTCACTTCAACAACTTCATTGTACCTCTTGTATTTTATTTCAGAAAAAGCCATTTATAATATTTCATTCAAAAAAGTACCTTTTTGCCGTTTCTTTTTATTTGGGTCATTATGTATCTTTCTATGTATCTATCCCCCTGTTAGATTAGATTAGATTATTTGAGCGGAGATGGCAAAAATGACCTCCACCATTGCAACCTTGCCAGATTTATTATGGTTTCTTTTATCGTTCTTTAGAGTACCTTATCCAGGCCTGTCTTCTTAACTAGACTCCAGAGTCTTGACACTGGCCACTCCATATATCTTGCCGGTTTTGGCTTTTCCTCACCAAGCCTAGTAAACCTAAGCCTACATAGTGCTTCGCAGTGGCACCACACATGTACGGCTGTTTCTTCAGCCTCCTGGCAGAACCTACACAGGCTATCCTCCACCGGGCCTATTCTTTCCAGGTGCCCCCTGTACAAGAAACACATTTAAGCTATATTTAATACATTCATGTTCGCAAAAATATCAAAAGTTTAAAAAAATATGAATTATTCGATACCTCGGTTTCCAAGTAATGTGTCTTTCATCGAAGTATGTAAGCTTTCACGGCCGATTTTAACTACATTGTATGGGTTTTCCGGGCTTATTTGCCGTGGTCTGTTGGTATTTTTACCTGTCGTTTCGTCTACTACTGCGGCAGACATTATCAAAGGTGGTTCCGAGGTCGAAGTACTCTTCCTGGCGGCCTCCTCACAACAGTCGTCGTAGCAGTCAACCGTAAGCCATCAGGAAGAGTACTTCGACCTCGGAACCACCTTTGATAATGTCTGCCGCAGTAGTAGACGAAACATCAGGTAAAAATACCAACAGACCACGGCAAATAAGCCCGGAAAACCCATACAATGTAATGTATTTCATTTTTCACCTTTTATTAATAATCAGATAACGAAGAACGTACCTAACAAAATTTTTGAAATTTTGACCTGTTTGTCACCGTGTTCAAGTTAACAATATGGCGTTTAAATTATAACTGATCTTTGCGAAGAATTCCGTCGCCATTTATAGGAATATGAAAAAAGGTTGATAGAGTCTAAAATTAATTAAAAAAATGTTTTTAAAATCCAGTTTTTTTTTAAACTTTCTACTTTCTCTTCGTCTAATCGAGGCAACTATAGATATAAGTAAGTTGGCTTTATAATCGACGTTAGGAATCTGTTATACAATAGGAGGATTTGAAATTAATAAACCCTTTAAAACATTTATTTAAAAGATAATAATACATATATTTTAAATACATTGATGACGTGCTTTTTCGAATTTAGTGGGAACAGTTACAAAGGATATTGGCTGTAGATACTGCTATTGCTAAATAAAAAAAAAACAGAAATTAGAAATAGTGTGAATTTACTTTAGCTTAGTATTGTTTTTTAGCTTGGGGCGACAGTGTTAAGCTACGATATGGCGACGGGCCCGAAGATTCCCCATTTTTGTGGGACCACATGCGTAAATACGTCGAACAAACAGCAAAAATATTTGATGGAGTACGTCTTGACAATTGTCATTCAACTCCAATTCCAGTAGCTGAGTATCTGTTGGATGCTGCTAGAAGAGTTAGACCTGACTTATATGTAGTGGCTGAATTGTTTACAAATTCAGATTTAACAGATAATATTTTCGTAAACAGGTATGAATAAATGCGGAATGAATGCTAACTTGTTTATTATTGGAACGAGGTCCATTTAGTTAGCAAACCAGCAGGCGAACTCTGTAATTCAATAGAGATAGAAATAGACAAGAAATAAGTTAAAAAGATTCTTTATTTCTATCACTAATTGGTACTCTATATCATTTTCTATAAGTGGCTCGTTGAATTTCGGTAACGGAAATATAGTATATTATTCATCATGAAAACATAGGTTGCTTTGTGGAAAAATGCACAATCTATGGAAATATTCAGAGATAGTATCAGATTTTGTTTTATTATCAAAACCTTGAAGCCTAGGTATTTTTTAACATTTTGTTTATCTTGATTGCTCCTTTTTTAGAGGAGATATTAAGATTTACACTAGGACATGTTTACACTTAGTCTTAGGTAAAAAATTGCTGTGCTGGTGATGCTATACTTTTTTGGCGCAGTGTAGTTATAGGGCTTCAAATAGTTTTTGGAAATTTTATTAAGAAATGTAAAATTTGGTGGGATAATATACAGGCAAATTATTGGTACATTTTAAAGAAAAATCCAATAAGGTGTTCAGATTATTTGCACAAATAAAAACTTGGTTGAAAAATCCTAAAACATTTTAAAGAAATTTGAGGAAATTTTGGAGAATAATAAAAAACGCAAAAAATTATAAATGCTTTATTTTAAAGGGCAACGTCCAAATATATTTAAAAATATGTACACAAATTTTCAATTAAAATACATTGAAAACAGTGATTGGGTTTAAGACAAGATTTTTTCCAAAAGTTTTCCCAAAGTTGTGCTTTTTTACAAAATGCATAAAAATGGGCCCATTTTATAATTTTTAAACCACAGACCATAAACACCAAACTTTAATAATTTAATTTATTTATTTAAAGATAAACTTTACAACACTCTAGGTAATTACATGTAATTCAAATAATTAAAATATGGCTTAAAAAATAAACACATAAGAATATAGAAATAGAAAGATCAGCCTGGCTGATCGGAGCCACATGTTTATGTTTTATTGGTACGCAGTATATTTGTTCAAAGAAGTCACCATTAGAAATAATGGGTTTTAGCACAACACTTTAAACGTAAAACAGTGATAACTAAGCAGCAGTTTACTTCGTCCCTGAACGATACGTTTCAAGGTTAATAAAAAAAAGCTATTATAGAATATTTTGTACTTGAAAACTTATTAGATTTAAATGTCGTGCAAGTTGCATTATATATAAAAAAATAAGGTTATGTTAGTCAAAGTAAACACTCTAACCATAAAATTTTTATGTTGATGCGTTAAGTCAACAATTTACTGTAAACGCTACCGTTCAGAGACGTAAACATCAGTGGCGGCTCTTCTGTAAGTTTGCAGGTTTGCGCAACCCCCAAAAAACGTTTAAAATAAAATTTAAAAAAATATATATTAATCATTGCATAGTTACACATTTTTTTAAAATGCATTCGAACATCTGTATTTATTTTATCTGGAAATAACAGCCAAATTATTAAAATAACTTGACTGCTTTGGCTAAAATATTATTGATTTAATGGCGCGCCGCGTCGCGCCTCATCCTCGAAGCCGATGCCGATGCGATGGTTGCAATCAAAATGCAAACCCAATTGGATTCATTACGAGTACGCGTAAGTATATGGAGTTGCCTATCTTGGCATTGGGTCTCATAAGCGTCATGAGGTTTGCAGTTCGAATGCAAACCTTTGTTTGTCTGGCAGGCTTATTTACAATTTATTGAAGAATAATTTGTTATTTTGGTTATCGCGCGGTGCCTAATTGTATTTTTAGAAATCTTTTGTGTGTTCAAAATAAATTCGGTGCAAAGTTTAATTGCAGAGCCCTTTGGTGGCCGGTCTTTAGCTGATAAATAAAAAGACTTGGGAGGCCAATTCCTCATTTAAAAATAAAACAATTTGTACAACCATTAAAAAAGGAATTTTACCAGAACATTTAATGCTGAGCTCTATAAAAAACATACGTGGCTGTGTGCCACACAGCCACGTTTTTGTATGTCTATTTATTTTCATTAATTGTGATAATTTATTTATTTTTTAAAGGAACTATTAGAATTGCAACCCTTTACTTTCAACCCACGAGCCGCCACTGGTAAACATACTAAACACAGTAAACAGTTTAGGTCACTAAATGCGCCCAGTTGTTCCTATACCAGTCACAGTAAATATATTTTTTTAGATTGGGAATAACCTCACTTATTCGTGAAGCTATGTCAGCTTGGGATTCTCATGAAGAAGGGCGTTTAGTATATCGCTATGGGGGTGTTCCAGTTGGTTCATTCTCCCAACCGAGTGTCAGACCACTGGTTCCCATGGTCGCCCATGCTCTCTTCCTAGACTTGACACATGACAATCCTAGTCCAGTGGAAAAAAGATCTGGTAATCAATTCACATTAATTATCTTTAGTTTAAGTTATAAAATCGCTTTAATATTTGACGACATAATATCCACTAAGTTAGTGAAATCTAAAATTCAGGTTACACTAATAACTTTTTTCATAACTAGGTTTGGTATTTTTATGCCGCATTTGTAGTATTTTTTCATTTACTCCACGTTAAATTAAGTTTACCAGGTGTGCTGTTTTCGGCATCGTACAAATCTCTAAAATTAGTATTGCCGAAAAAAAAGTTTTTAGACATTTGCACCTTTCAGTTAAAAATTTTATTGTTGGATAGTCAAACAGATTAAAATGAACTTCTGTACAGCCTTAACATTGGAAAAAACTTACTTTTTGTTGAAAAATCTTTTAAATTTTTATTTAAGGTAGTTTTATCACGAGAGGCACTTTCTTAGTTTTAAAACTCATAGAGTCCGATTTAAAGAAGAAAAGGCCAGAAGCGTCATATCAAAAGAGTCCGCGATTAAGCGTTTCTCTCTCTACACTCCACCCATACGTTGTTAAATTTGGAACAGAGCGACGAGAACGGGAATAATTTTAAAGTGAGAGAGAACAACGCATGCTGATGAAGCTGTGGCCTTTTCAACTTTAAATCGGACTTTACCAATTATTATTTATATAATTCTGCATCGATTTGTGCGGAATGAAATTTATGAACAATACAGTTCCGTAGATATTTAATTTCAAAGAAAGTGTTTTTGAGACCCTTGCATTGTACTATACGGAATGACAAAAATTTTACTTACATTTATAATTTTAACTCTTAAACTTTTCTTATGATGTTTATGAAAAACTAAACTAATATTTAACAACAACTAAGGATTTTTTAAAAATTAGTCTCATTGATTGTTATAATACAGTTTTTGAAATATTAATAAATAATGACAATTAATCTCATTGAACTTGTGAAAGAAATACACTAAAAACAATCTGGCAACAACACATGTCTTTAACCCGCGAATAAAGTATGCGTCAGAATTAACTGATTGTTTTTAAAAAACATAGTTGCCAAATTTTATAAACAAGCAGTTAATTGTACAGAATTGCCTGGAAATAGTACAGTCAGAGCAAACATTTGTGGACTTAGGAGTAACAACGCAGTGGGAGGGACTTAAAATGTGCAGGAAAAATTTGATTTAATAAAAAAATATTCAGAATCATTCAAGGAATACGGATAATGTTTTTCAGAATTTTTGGGTACATTTTCGGACCTCTGAAAAAATGACTGAACAGAAAAATTTTGAGACCTATGCAAATATTTTTAAAAAAATTCACATATATTCCTGAATAGTTTTTGTGCACGTGTTCTGTATAAGCGACCATTTTCGACATACCAGGTATTTATCAATAAATAATAATTGAAGAATATTTTACCAAAAAATGGGTCAGTTTTGAAAAAAAATTATAGATTAAGAACTCTTTGGTATCTCTACCTTAATAAATGCTAAAAGACCATGTTCGCCGAAATCTAAAAAAAGTTATAGATTTTTTTGCATAAATCTCAAATTTTTTCCATTTGTCCATTTTTCCAGAGATCCGAATTCCGTATTCCTTGAATGATCTGAAACATTTTTTCTTCAGGCAAATTTTTTCTGCACCTTTTATGAGTAAGTCCCTTTTGCGTAAAAAATTTCGGAAGATTATGGTCGTTTGTGAGAATCACAAAAATGTTTTACCTCATTTTCAGATAGTTTTTTTGGGGCTTATCGAGAAGATTTTGAGAAAAAAAATATATCTAATCTTGATCATATTTGCGCGAAAATTTGTTTTTTTCTTTCCATAAAAAATAAGGCTTGGAGACAAATTTTCGGAATATTATTATTATTTCAATTAGTTGTTTAGCCTGCAATAGGTTTCCAGTATTGGTCTTTTTGGTAGGATTTTATTATGAAATCTAAATATTGTTTTAAATCTTTGTTAATCCGGAAAACAAGAATTACATATTTCAAAAAAGTATATTCAATCACTAAGTTATTTATATTTTCTTTGCTTATAGTTTTCGATATGTTACCAAGCACCGCTTTAGTAAACATGGCATGCTGCGCTAGTGGATCAAACCGAGGCTATGATGAATTAGTTCCTCATCACATACACGTTGTAGATGAAACAAGACAGTATGCTGAATGGTCAGATGATGATACATTATCTGTGGGTAATGTCAGATACGTCAACAATAAATCCGGAATCATTGCAGCCAAGAAAGCCTTAAATGAGCTGCACTTTAAACTAGGCAAAGAAGGATATAATCAGGTAAATCTTGATCTTTTACCCTTTTACCAAACCCTCCACAAAAAAAAATTCTCTGGAGCCATATTTGATTGACTGTAATACTTCTATATCATTAGGTTTATGTTGATCAAATGGATCCTGACATTGTTGCGGTCACTAGACATAATCCGGAAACTCACACTAGCTATGTCTTAGTAGCATTTACAGCATTTCAACATCCCGATATACATGCCGGAGATTACCAGCGAGGTATTAAGCCACTAAGAGTTGAAGGAGTGTTAGATGAAATTGTTTTGGAAGCATCTTTAAGACATATCGATGAAAAGTAAGTAAAATAATTAAATAATAGTTTGTAGTATGGTTTAGGTAAAACGTGTACAGCGCTTGTTTGATACTTTTAGAAGTATGGATTAAATTAGAGGTACATGTAATCTGACTACTTATTCTAGAGTCCGATTTTAAATGATGTTTAACTATGCCATCAGATCACGACTTATTTAATCATTTTAAAAAATTGTTTTTTTTTATTTAATTGAACGCTCATGCAGAAAAATAAATTACTACTTTTAATTACCTTATTAAATTGTATCTACTAAATCATATTTTTCTTTTTCAAAATATATATCTTTTCTAGATTTCCAAATTTTTATATTTCTGCCAAATAGCTTGTGATGAACTTAAACTAGACCAATAGGTCTCAAAATTAGTTTTTCTTTATGCACCAATTAAGAATAAAACGTACATTAAGTTAACAATAAAGCCAAAAATATTTTCTTTTAATCTGCGTATTTTTAGGTCTAGATTTCATAAGTTTGACTCGTATACCAAAGATTCGACATATATAAATGGTTTATCAGAATATCAAGTATCATTGAAGCAGCATATTCAAGTTAATCAGTCTGATGTATTTGAAGAAGTAAACTCTGGAACGAAAAATGTCATACAGTTGAACTTTAAAAATTTTAAACCTGGGTCTGTTGCAGTGGTAAAGTAAGTTTAAACTAAGCAAATATATTACTTGTAGGATAATTTAGCCTTTGCAGATTACACAACTAGGTCTGTAGTTAAAATTTTAATGATTCGTGATCTTGAATGGTCCCCTTTACTCAAAAACAATTAATAATTTTTTGAGTTTATATATTTTATATTACATAATTATTGTTAAAAAGTGGTAATTATTTTTGTCATTTTTCGTAGAATATTTTTTAAAACTTGAAATCATACATTTCTTTGTTCTCAATATATTTTTTTAATGCTTCTTATTCATTTATATATAAAGGGTGCAGGGGAAAAACGGCCAAGTCAAATTTTATGATTTTGAGAAAAACCAATTTTAAATTTCAAAACGCTACCAAAACTAGTATTTGGATTAATAAAATTTTCTTTTTACCAATATGTTTTTTAACTATCTGATATTTGTGGGTCATTAATTGCAAGCATTTAAAAAATTATTTATAGAAAAATCAACAGTTTATTGATAACTGGTTGTTTTGTGAAGTATGTTTATTTCACTCAACATTTTTGAACTAAAAAATAATCTTCGGTATTCTCACCTGATCACCTAAAATAAACACCTAATAGTTTTACTTTTTTAGTGAGTGGGTGAAGGTGTGAAGAAAATAAGCTAGATTCGTTTTTTGTTTACTTTAAAAGTTTTTTTTATAGATAAGAATTTTCCCATATTCCCCCCATTCCCAATTATGCACCAGCGAGGTAAAATAATCTTGAGCTTCTTTTCCACAGAACTTTTAAAAACTCTGCAAATAAGTAATTTTTTTTGTTGAAATTGGTATTGGACAAACACAAAAGTGTTTAAAATAGCGATCACAACGCTGCCGAATAGACAGGTAAAAACGCGACATAGCCCCTTTTTGTTCGGTACCGCACGAACTCCGTTTCTCCGGTAGCGTAGTGGTCAGAGTTTCGGCTCGCCACCCCGGCGATCCGAGTTGGATTCCCAGCTGGAGAGACATTTTTAGGTAGTAGTTATCTAAAATAACGTCCGTGGTGGCACTACCGCGTTGTCTAAAAGGTGCTGTGAAATGCAACATTTGTATGTTTCAATGCTTGGACAACGTTGACGGAAATGGAAGGAATGGGTTAAACACCGGAAAACCTGGCACTTACGGTACTTTGGTATATATATATATATATATATATATATATATATATATATATATATATATATATATATATATATATATATATATATATATATATATATATATATATATATATACTTTATATTTTCTTGGGCTTAGTGGTTCTTGTTTTTTTTAAATTACGAAAAAAAAAGGGTTTTCATTTCCTTTTTAATTTATTCACAAACGTTTCGGCTTGTTTGGCCTTTCTCAATGTCTACAACAAATATATTTTATTCTTAACAAGTTCAATTTTAAACACAATTTTTAAAATATGATGTGGAGGATTTTTAAAATTTAAAATTTATCATCATTTATGCTATCTAAACAACCCAGATTTCTTCTGACTTACCCATAGGAGGATAATCCTTTTAAAAAAATAAAAGCATATATGTGTACAAAAAAATTAAAATTTACATGTCAAACACTAAACTATTCAGAAAGACAAAAACACACAATCTGAAATTTTTAGTTATACGGTTAAAATATTACTATTAAGAAATTGGCTCAGGAATTGAGATGCTGGTATGTTTTTTTTCCGGTTTTGTGGTTTTTATTTATGTTGATTATAAAAAATATGATTATATTTTTCCCAAACCTGATTTTATTTTAAGTATAATTGTCAAAAATTTTCTCGTTATTTAATTTATTACGTTATAATAAATTTTACTTAAATTTTTTATGTGGGTCCTGTCATTTATTGCATTTGTGTTTTTTAATGTAAAGTTTTTCCATAAATTCTCTTTTTTGATTATTAAATTCATTTTTTTAAAATTTTGGTGTCTTAAAAGTTAAACTTATGTAATGTTTGGTTTTCGGGGTTTTGTTAATGCCGTTTTTTTTTTTGTCATATTTGTGGCCTTTTTTAGTCGGTTTTGGAGGTATTGAGTTTTTTGGCCTATGTATACGTTTTTGGACAGTCGAAATAAGGTATTTGATAAATTGTATGGGTCTTTTTATTTTTTGGTGTTTTACTTTTAGAGAACAAAAATGCCTTTGCAAAGGTTATGACCTTTATGACATACAGAAATATTTTGTTGTTTAAAATTTTTGTTTGTAGATTTTCCGATAACCCTTGTATATAGGATAAAAAGTTGGTTGTATCTTTTTTTGGGTTGGTTTTGAGTATTATTATTTAGTTTTTGTATTCGAGAATTGAATAATGAATTAATTAACTTTTTTGGATAACTATTTTTAATGAGTATATCCTTTGCTTTTTTAACAGCTGTTTTTTGTATGCCGGGTTTTTTAAGTTTTAGTGCTCTGTCAGCCAGACCAATAACTACAGATTTTTTTGGGACTTTGGGATGTTGAGAGTAGTAATTCAGATAACGTCGGACCAGTTTTTTGTATACCATTCTGTCTGTATGCAGTTTTTTGATGGTGTAGTGTCATATCAAAAAAGTTTATTTTGGAATTTTCTTCGGTCTCGATGGTAAACTTTAATTTTTCTAAATGAATTGAACGAATCAAGAACATAACCACATTTATCATTGGGAACTGCAGTAATACAGTCGTCAACATATCGTAAGAAGAATGGTAGTGGGATATCCAGATTAGAAATAACTGTATTCTCTAGTTCTTCTAAGACCATTTGTGCACCACGCTAGAAATTGAGGATCCCATTGCACACCCTTCAATTTGTTGTAAACTTTATCTTTGTATAAAAAATAAGTAGAGTTTAAAGTTAATTCTATTGCATATAAGAATTCTTGAATTGGAATGTCAGTAAATTTTTTTTTTTGTTCCCATTTTGTTTTTATAATATCAAGGGCTAGTTTTATTGGGACATTTAGTATATAAAGAAACGACGTCCAAAGATACGAGAACGTAGTTATCTGGTAAATTAATATTTTTATTTTTCTTTAAAATCCCAAGAGTCTTTAATATATGTATTGCTTTTATTGACAATGTTGACAAGAATATTCTTTAAATATTTTTGAGAGTTTATCTAAAGGTGACTGAATACACGATACAATGGGGCGCATTAAAAATAGTTATCCAAAAAAGTTAATTAATTCATTATTCAATTCTCGAATACAAAAACTAAATAATAATACTCAAAACCAACCAAATAAAGATACAACCAACTTTTTATCTATACCATATATACAAGGGTTATCGGAAAATCTACAAACATATTTTAAACAACAAAATATTTCTGTATGTCATAAAGGTCATAACCTTTGCAAAGGCATTTTAGTTCTAAAAGTAAAACACCAAAAAATAAAAAGACCCATACAATTTATCAAATACCTTGTAACGACTGTCCAGCGTATACATAGGCCAAACAACTCAATACCTCCAAAACCGACTAAATGGCCCAAATATGACAAAAAATAAAACGGCATTAACAAAAAAACGAAAGCCAAACATTACATAAGTTTAACTTTCAAGACACCAAAATTTTAAAAAATGAATTTAATAATCAAAAAAGAGAATTTATGGAAATGCTTTACATTAAAAAAAACACAAAAGCAATAAATGACAGGGCCGACATAAAAATTTAAGTAAAATTTATTATAACGTAATAAATTAAATAACGAGAATTGTTGACAATTATACTTAAAATAAAATTTTTGGGTTTGGGAAAAATATAATCATATTTTTTATAATCAACATAAATAAAACCACAAACACCGGGGAAAAACATACCAGCATCTCAATTCCTGAGCCAATTCTTAATAGTAATATTTTTTTAAACCCCATAACTATGTACAGATTGTGTGTTGTTGTCTTTCTGAATAGTTTTTAGTGTTTGACATGTAAAATTTTAATTTGTTGTGTACACATATATGCTTTTTTTTTTTAAATGGATTATCCTCCTATGGGTAAGTCAGAAGAAATTGGGGTTTTTTAGATAGCAAAAATGATGATAAATTTTAAATTGTTAAAAAATCCTCCACATCATATTTTAAAAATTTGTTTAAAATTGAACTTGTTAAGAATAAAATATATTTGTTGTGGACATTGGGAAAGGCCAAACAAGCCTAAAAGTTGTTAATAAATTTAAGGAAATTAAAAACTCTTTTTATTTCGTAAAAAAAAAACATGAACCACTAAGCCCAAGAAAATATAAAAGAATATATTATGAATGGTTCGGAAAAAACACTTGTTAAGTATATATATATATATTATATAATATACATATATAATAATCCTTCGTGAGCTGTCATAAAGATAAAAAAAAACTTATCACGTTATTCCCCGGTACTGGATAATTTTTATTAAATATCTCCTGACTTATCGCGTACTTCTCGGGGATTTTTTTTTGAACAAAATTTAACAATATTTTCTATCGAATGACGTCAGTATCTTAATTTCGCTAAAAATTGACTTAGCTCGTTTTTCCCTGTACCCTTCACATGTAGTGATCATTGTTTATGACTAAAACTATTATTTTTCTATAGCATTTTCTATTAACACTATTGGACTTTTTAAAAATTATACTATTTATTTCTGTTGATCAACCTGATCGTTTACAATAACAATTATTAACCTAACAATAATTAAATTAAGGTATATCAAATTATACAAAGTTATTTAAAACTGTACAATTATGTTGCGATATATTTTATTTTGGCCCCGCAAATGTTCCGAGATCTTAGTAAACGTCCTTCTTCAAAGATTTGTGTTCGCCTTTATGAAGATTAAATGTTGTTTTGGAGGGTGATATCAGTAAAAAATATATTTAGTTTTACTTGTTCTTGACCTACTCGTTGGCCAATAAAGATTTGTTCTGGTTAGTTAGTTCACCCTCAATAACTTTAATTTTTTTAGAAATCCCTCCATGTTTTATGCAGCTCTAATATTTACATATTGTGCAGTTAAATTTTACTTGCAACATTATGCATTTATTAAGTTGAGAAACAAATTAAAGATCGATAAATTTTGGATATACAACAAGCAACATTTTGTGTATGAAATGTGTAATTTATTTTATTAATTGTGTTTAGGCTATAATTATTACTTTGGAAAAATGAAAATAAAAAAATATATAATTTTAGGGTGTCACTACCACAGGACGTAAAAGAATCAGTCTCGAAAGTCAGAAGCCTAATAAGTAGCTTCTCGGCTAAAAAAGACACGGAATTGAGACAAATCATTAGCAAAATGTCACTGGCCGATCTAAATCGTGCTCTTTACCGATGTGACCAGGAGGAAAGAGATGAAGGTAATTTGAGACATTCAAGGTTCAAAATTATTATAATAAGTACATAACTATCAAAAAATTATTTAATAAATATCAGCTGTCATTCCTTTTGTTTATTTACTTAACATACATGTATGTTTTTCCATAAACATTTAGTTAAATTTTAAAATTTTGAGAACGACTTAATTTTATTGTAAAATTCAAAAAGTTTTCAATATGCAGGCTGACCAATTTTCTAGTCTTAATTGTTTAAAAGAGCCTGTAAATTTGGCTATTTCTAAAGTTGGCGAAAAAGAGATCTATTTATGTTCGAACTAGTGTTCTAAATGGAAATATTTTCATGGAAATGGAAATATTGTGAATTTCCGAACGTGTCTCGGAAATATTGAAAATTTTAGAAATATCGACCAAAAAATAAGAATGCGTTTTAACCACCAAACAAAGATTTTTATATATTTCCTATACTTTTGTGCAGTAAAAATTTCACATTAGAATATAATTTTCAAAAAAGTATGTATACTATTATGATTACGAATAATAAAATCTCGATCTCGAGGATTCAGCGATTATTGCTTGTTGGCTATTGCTTGCTTTAGACGAAGTTTAATTGCACTCCCATGAAGATGGCATTAATGCTGAATAAAATATTCAAGGTGTGGATGATATTGATGAAGATATGCCTCTTGATCAAGTTGCACAACTTGTGTCTCATGGTCGTGTGTAATTACTTTTTTAGAAATTTCACTGCTTTTTTTGTATTTTTAATACTTAATTTTCTTTTATATTAATGGTTTTTGTGTTTTAACTTTTGGATGACAATTCCAGTCATGTATAAATAACCCCATTTGAAATGTCAAAAATCGAAAGTTGCTATCGGATAAAAGGGAAAAAGTGACTGGCTAAAAAATCCTTTCTAGTAATCGTGTCGTCCATTGTTACCTTAATAGCAACTGTTTTTTATATTGTTAATTATTATTTTACTTTTAACTTCATTCGCGCAATTGTCTTACCAAATACCATTCGCACTTAGATTTTGAGCCAGATATTTTTTGCCTGGTTTTGAATACTTCGAAAATTTAACTCGTTTCTCAAAATCAATCCTCATTAAATGATTAGTTTTTTGAGTTTTGTAGTTTTTATTTCTATATTTTCCAAAGTTTCCTGATATATTTCCAGAAATATTTTCAAATATATATTTTCGGAAATTTTCTATCACTGCTCCGAACTATACTGTTCTAGTCTAGTACAAAGTTTATTTTTTTTTAAGATTTAACATGTTTTGTGTTTTAGGAAACGGATTTGATGCTTATAACATCCCTAACTTCGGCCCAGTGGTTTACTGCGGTCTACAAGGATTTATGTCCTTACTAGCCAACATCAGACCAAACAATGATTTAGGTCATCCTTTTTGTGCTAATTTAAGAGATGGTAACTGGCTAATTGGTATGTATTATTCTTTAAATAGTTGATAATGATAAATATACAATTTATTTAAGAAGGCATAGGTAAGTGTTTAGATTTGCGGTCCCACCTATTTTTGGCATAAAATATCGAAAAATAGAGATATTAACATGTTTTTTTCATTGTTTTATTTTACAGCGGATTTAGAAACCTTTTAAGAAAAATAAAAAAAAATTGGTGTTTTCGTTTTGAAAATAAAAAAATAGTATTTTTCAAGTTTAACGTCAATAAAATGCATCTATTTAAATTTCTAGTAATTTATTTTATATTTTACGTGCAAAGGCAAATAATTAAAAAAATCAAAAATATTAATTTTTGGATTTTTCAAATATTTAAAAAAAAAATTAATCGAAAAATTTACATTTTTATTATTTTTAATTACTTTGTTTTTGATGAGCTTTAGGGATAAAAATATTTAACAACTCAAAAAAAATTAATCATGTTGATTTTACTTCCCAAAAAAGTGGGGCCGCAATTCTAAACAATTACCAAGGTATAAAAATAAGTAACTATTGTATCTTTTTAAGTTTAACTAGGTTAAAACTAAAATTATAATAATTTAGGTATATTGTATTGAATTTATTTAAAAAAAAAATGTTCAGGTTTTACGCCACTACTAATCATAAAGAAAAAAAAACCCTACTTTTACTTTTTTAATATCAAAAGAAAAAGCTTGTCAAAAGTTTTAATTCATAACACATGCATTTTCTAAATCCTTCCCCGTATCTTAAATAACTTACATTAAATTTTTACTATATTTTTTTAATTATTGAGTAATGAGATCCAAATTCATTTCTTTTTGACAAGGCATATATGTATTTTTTAATCATTTTTCTTTTTTTTTTCACAATCAAATTCGGCTAAATTTATGAATGATTGGCTACCGGGACTTACAGGTCGTAAAAAAAGGGTGTAAGTGAAAAATCCAAATGGATTTAGTTATTTTACCAATATTTTAAGGGTTATTTATTTATAATTTAGCTAGTTTTATTTAAAATGAAGAGTTAATATTTTTTTGTATTTGGAAAAAATTGAACTTGGCCCTAATTTACATCTTTACTACTTTATTACGAGAAATAGATGAAGGAAAATAAGTGACCCTTTTTTTATATTTATTTTTTTGGTCAGTTTTCATCTGCAAAATTTTGTTTAAGAGTGTATTTTGTATTAGTAACGAAAGCAATTTTTTATTATAATATGACATATGAATTATATATACAAATATAGTTGAGTAATCTTCTCAAGTTTTTTTAGCGAAAAGCACGTCATAATTTTTTAACAAGAAACTAAATTTACGTAAAAAATGTGTTTTGATAGTTTTTGATAATACTAGCTTGTGTTTTGTGTTGAAAAAACATTTATGAAACTCTTTGTAGTTGCCATTTATTAAGCTCCTTGAAAATTAAATATTTCCTAACAGATGGTGATAATAAATCTTTATTTTTTAAATGTTTAAAGCAACTTTGCCTTAAATTGCATCAGATTAGAATATAATAAATTTCTCGTAAACGCCAAGTCCTATAAAAAATAACCAAAACATATGTTTTAATATGTTTTGGGTAAATGTTTTCATGCTTTAACATCTGAAACTATTTAAAAGAAAACCCTGTGACGTGCTAATGTTTAAGAAAATCCTTATGATGCTTCCAATGTCTACCTCTGGTTAAATTAACAGATATCAAATACTTAAGTATATCTTTATTAGATATCTTTTATCATATTGAAAATACAACAAAAAGTATACGATTTAAAAAGAATCTTAATTCAACAACTGATATCTCGAAAACGAAGCGTTTTAGAACAGAAGGTCTCAAGATAAAAAAGAACCGAGAGTTATATCTAAAGTGTATCTACATACTTAGTTAAAATCCTGTCCTTTTTTTCAGAATACATTTGGAAAAGACTTAAAGTTGATGAAGGAACTAAAGAATTAGGCCAGTGGGTCGAAGAAAATACAAAATCCTTGCACGGTATTCCAAGATACTTAATTCCTTGCTATTTTGATGTAATTATCACTGGAATTTACATTAATTTATTGGAACAAAGTTACAACATGATGTCAGAGTAAGTAAAAATTGGATTTATTACTGGTTTTAGATAGGTACTACTGCTTTTGGCAATGTTTTATTATACTAAGTAGTCATTAAATTAAATACAATTCTTTTTAGTTTTTCTGTTCTCTAAAAATTAATTATGCTATGAAAGTAAAAATATCTTTTTGTGCGTAGTAATTTATTTTAAAATTAGATTTATTATAACAAATGCTCAAAATGTTATCCTTTTCTTGAAATTATATTTATGGGGCCATTCAAAAACTACGTCACGTTGAATTTCACCATTTTGACCCCCTCGCCCCCCTTCGTCACACCGCGTCACACTCTTTGTCACCCCTCTATAATTATTACGCCACATAAGCTGAACCCCTTTAAATAGTCCCTTCGATTAAATAAAAAAAAGAATAAAGTAAATATGATTGGTTGTATTAAGCTATTGTAACGACAATGTATACATTAAATTACATATTACATACTTACATATATGTACATGTCAAGAAAAAAATTAAAGAAGAATTGTTTTATGAACTGCGAACGTCACATGTTCTTACACCCCCTCCGACCCTTCTTGTCACATCTTATCACACTAAGCAATCCCCCCCTCCTGTTATGGGAACGTATTTTATGAACGGCCCATATCCAGTTTTGGGACACAAAATTTATTATTTTTTGTTGCAAACTGTAAATTGTAATGTTTAGGCGATTTTGCAACTCTTTTTGTCCATTTCGGTGGGGTAAACCTCATTTGAGAAAATCTCTATAATAAAATCACTCTGGTTTAAATTATTCTTAAGATGGCCAACATAAATAAACAAAAAAAAACTGAATAAAGTGGAACAGATTTCTCTAAAACCAGAAATCATGCCAAAATAAAAAATAAATTTGGTAAAGTTTAAAAGATGAATAAATGATAAAACTAAATTCAAACACTGTCTGGATTTAAGAAAATCTTTTCGTCTTTTTCCTTGGTTATTTACAACTGAAATTTAAACTTAATATTACAGTTTTGTAAAACATGGATCAACTTTTGTAAGAAGCCTATCCTTGGGCTCTTTGCAATTTGGTGGATATATTAGATCGGCGGATTTGCCTGTGCTTTCACCCAATTTAGCACCGCCTAAACCTCCTACTAGAAAAAATAAAAATGGTCAAACTGTGCAAGCCTGCGTTACTTTATCAGCAGGTAATCTTTTTTAGTATATTTATATATTATGTATTTAAACAATATCTTGTTTCGTATCTGTTATTGATTGATAGGATAGGGTCATACCTAGGGATTTGCCGATACCGATACTTAAATTTTCAGATACAAATGTATCTGATTGCAGATACTGTTTTTTTGTGTCAAATCGGTCGGTTATCATCGTCGCTCGCCTTTACCGCCATTCATATCAAACTTGAACAGATAGACGCTATTTCAGGTAAATAATAATAATAAATGTAATTTTATTGGCGTTTACCGTAATAGGTATAATTCATGTTTCTAATATATTTTTTTAACATCTGAAATATTTGTTTTACCTGTTCGTTGTTTCTTCTTTCGCAGATTTTATGAACATGTCGCACATGACTGGCTGTGCGACATGTTCATTCAGGTGTAAAATCACCTGCAAATAATTATTAGCAGGACTTAAAAACAGCTTTAGTTTTAAAGAAACAGAATGATCTTTAATTACTTCTGTCTTAGATCCTCGTTATAAAGCAGGATTTCTTACCGAAGAAGAAGATATGAAAGAAATTGTTAAAAAGATAATGGATGTTTTTACTTTTAAACTGTTAAATGTTTTGTTTTAATTTTGCCTATATGAGTGTAAATTTAAATAAATGGAAACATGATTTATAAAAAAAAATTAATCTGATTTTCAGATACTCTAGATACATTATCGGTATCGGAGTATCGATATCGGTATCTGAAATGTGGTATCGGCACATCCTTAGTCACACCCAGTATTGTAGGATTGTAATTGGGGACATAATTTTAATATAATATAAGGTACATATGTTAAAACAAGGCCCTTAGTATTTATAATTAGAAATAATTATTCCAGGATTTTACACTTGTTTAGCGCGAATATAAAAGATAAAAACATTATATATATATATATATATATATATATATATATATTTTTATATATATATATATATATATATATATATATATATATATATATATATATATATATATATATATATATATATATATATATATATATATATATATATATAAAATATAATAAATATATATAATATATATATATATATATTTAAAATATACTTTTAATTTCAAGTTCACTGCTGTAATGCCTGTTTATTTCTTTTTAATTTTTATCAACTTTTCTTTTAATAACTAATTTGCCAACTTTTATATTAACTAATTACTCAGCAAGTTAATGCTTCCTCTGAAAATCGCTGATTTGCAAGTTGCAGGGAATAAGCTTTTTATGGTCGGTTTTCTTTTAATACATTTTTAATATTTTTGCCTTTATTTGATTTCTTTAATTATGTCGCAAATTTTAGTAGCACAAATTTCAACTTGGAAAACTGTGGGGTATTTGCCCAAAAAAGCAAAGGCATTATAGGGTTTAAATCCATCGCTGTACCAAACAATTTTTCCCGTCTCATATTTCTTTTTAATTGGCTTTTTAAAAGATTTTTTTTAGAATGAAAGGTAAAAAAAAGTGAAAAGGAGTCATAATTCGATTTAATAAAAAATGATTTTAAACATATATATTTTTTGTTTTAGTTATAATTTAACTAACTACCTTCTTTACAATTATATTGATTTGGAAACTTTGTATTTTGTATTTACTCTTATTACATTATAATACTAAGATTTTTTTTCTTTCAAAATGTAGATTTGTTTATATTAACCTTATGCTATTTTTCCCTAATTAGGTTTACCACATTTCTCAGTTGGTTACATGCGAAACTGGGGCAGGGACACTTTTATCGCACTGAGAGGACTATTTATTTTAACTGGCCGATTTGAAGAAGCTAGACAACATATTTTGGGATACGCGGCATGTTTAAGACATGGCCTTATTCCTAACTTACTAGATGGCGGCAGAAACCCTAGGTAAGTGCTGTTAAATTTATTGGCATTTATTAGAAATAATAGCTATTATGTATGTAGTATGTTCCTCCATCAGTGTCGTAGCTGACTAAATAGTTATGCCAATGTATGGTTCTTCCTCTTCTTCTTCAATTATTATGAAACTTACTATTTTTTTACAAATAATCGACAAACCCCTATTATGTTATTTACACTCCATAACATTGTCATCCAGCGAGAACTTAATAGGGCATATATGTGCTTCTTCTTCTATTAAAAATGTGAAATAGCTCATGCATTTTTTCCGTAGCATTTTGAAAAACAGTTAGGAAAATTATTTAAATTGAACCCAAAGACGTAAGACCTAACATTAATATTTGGGTAAAAAAATCATATTCATTCATAGTAATCACAAAATGAATTTAATTTATATGAAAAATTGGCGATTTAAATTAGAAGATAGAAAAAGGTAACAATAAATACCTGAAATGCCAAAACACAAAAAGTCAATATTCGGTCAAAGTCTAGCGTTTATTAACCAGATTTAATACATATTGGTAAAGGTAAAACATAAATAGAAATTATACGTTTTAAGGCTCTATTTACTAAAAGAAAAAGAACTTAATCATTACTGTTCTTGCTCAAAACACATACACACATATTTCAGTGATTAACAAAGGAAGGTAAAAGTTATATATTTAGTCACTCACCTCAAATATCATAAAAGAAGTAAAATTTCAAATAAGATATAATTAAAAACCAACCTAATATTTACCAATATTGCTATTTTTAATATTAAGTAAAGAATGTATTATTAGTCCAGTAACTGAAGACCTGAAAGTACCCAAAGCTGTAAATAAATCTGTACAGTTTTCATTTGTGAAGCATTTCTTAGATTGTTATAAAATCTACAAAAATGGTCCTCATAATTTATTTCGAAAAATTGCTAGTTTTCAAGATAACGTGACCCAAAAGTCCCCTCATTTAAGCTGCCGCTCTACCGCTGGAATGCCGCTATCTTTATGGATTCACTTATAAGCGGGCGGACGAATTGTTTCATTACTCGGGCAATAATGTACATTTTTTAATCATTCAAAGTTCATCGGAATGTGAAAACCCGTACCTATCATTGCATATGAGTTTGGGTCCCTTCTGATTTTTCTAGAATATTGAAAAAAACGGTCAAAGTTTTTTGTCACAATATTTTGAGAGTTTCTCACTAATTTATGGATATTTTTTGAAAAAATGGTTTGTTATGAACATTTCTTTTTCATGATGAGATCTTAGCAAGTGTTCAATGATCCCAGAAATTTCCTTTACCATCTTTCTTGCGTTTTGATAAGAAATTGTTTTGCCCATCTGCATTTTTTAGTAAGAAACTATTACTACCACATCTATCCAGTGTGTCCCAGTCCCAAAAATGAGTTTCCCGTGAATATCTGCCATAACATGCGAATTAGAAAATTTTTGTTTAGACAAAAAACGAAGATCACCTCGAAATCTACAAAGATGGTCCCTACTATTATTTTTCGCAACACCAATATTTTTCGCAAAAACGGCCGTTGAAAAATTCATTAATGGAACAATTTGCCCGCCCGCTTATAAGTGAATCCATAAAGATAGCGGCATTCCAGCGGTAGAGCGGCAGCTAAAATGAGGGGACTTTTGGGTCGTGTTATTTCGAAAACTATCGATTTTTCGAAAAAAATTATAGGGACCATTTTTATAGATTTTATAGCAATCTTCATTTTTTGTCTAAACAAAAATTCTCCAATTCGCATATTTTGGCAGATATTAGCGGGAAACCCCCTTTTCGGACCTTGAGGGGCCATTTTCAGCCCTTTCCAACCTGTTAATGTTGATAAACTTTTTCGCTTGAAAGCATCCATGAAGACCTAAGAATTGCGCCACAAGGGAAAACTATACAGATTTATTTACAGCTTTATCCCTTCATTTATTGGACTATATTATGTAATACACGGTTTAAACTTAGGTTGAAATTAAGTCTTTGGCGTATTGATCGGATATCTGAAACCCAGATTTTAAATTTTCATTAGTTAATTAATTATTTTGTTATGGTAGATTCATAGACCAAAATTTATAAGCACCAGGGTAAAACGTTTTAATTTTTCTTCGTAATGTAAATTGCACCAGTTTTAAACGGATTACTTTGTAGATATTATTTATTTCTGAATCATGATCTAACATTAAGATCCTGGTCCGGTAAACCAGGATTGCTAATATGGCTTTTTATTGTAAACTTAACAGGGGCTTATTTAAAGATATTGGAGGTGATGTACAAGGTGTCCCGTATTTCGAGCCTTATCATTGGGGTCTCGGAAACTTAAAGAGATACGAGGTCGGTTAAATGTAGGCAAAGTGGTGCAATTTGATGCTGATCAAAATGCCACCTTAAAAGTTAAAAAATTTAGATACTTCCGGAGTATTTTGGAAAAAATCGAAGATTCGCAATTTTATTTTTATTTTTTTATGACTCTATTTGAATAGATATAAAAAATAAATTTTAAATTCTAATTGCTACTTTTTCTGTTCTACAAGACAGTGTTATTGGATTTACTCACCGACGTTTTGTCTTTAAGCTGCCATCATCGATTTGTTTTTTTAAATACGGCCCTGGATTTTTTTTACGGATTTTAAGACCTTTTAAGGTTGCAAAACCAATGATGTATCGCACTTATTAAAAAAAATCACATTAATGGCAATTTCCCTAAAAAATCATGTGTTAGAGAGACAGAAAATATATTTGTGGTAAGGACTATTCAAACTGCTTTCTCGGCAAGTTCAACATTAAATGCCTCTAAAATAAAAAGTTCCTTTTATCCTACCCCAAACATCAACAGATTTTTCCACAAAACAAAAAGTATAAAGGCGGGGGCGGTAAGCATCAATCGAAAATACTAAAGCCTTGTTTTAAGATGCTCTTTCTGACAGGCCAAAATTCCGGCAGTTTTTCCATAAAGAAAGGTAATTGAATATTTCGTAGTAATTTAATTATTCATTGGGTAATTAAATTAATTTCTAAGTAATTATAAGTAATCGAATTACTTTTTAAGTAATTAAATTACTTGGGAATTGTGAAAATCAATTACGATTACATTATCCTAGTAATTGATAATCCAAATACAATTACCTTTTCCGAAAAGTAATTGAATTAAAGTAAGCCAATTACAGAAAAGTAATTGAATACAAATTGATCAGCGTCAAATGGCGCAACATTGCCTCCATTTAACCGACCTCGTATCTCTTTGAGTTCCCGAGTTCCCAATGATGAGGCTTGAATTTGGGACACCCTGTACAATACAAAATATAGAGATGAAAGTAAAATGTATTCCAGAAATATTATGCGCAAAGGGATGAACGTACTATCTCGTACAAACCTATCGCTTGGTTTGCCTTAATTTCCTGGACTATATTAAGTCTTACATATATTTTGTATTGTGTTTAAAACACACTGGTTAGGAATATAATTTAAAGATACATATAATACTGGAAATAAAAAAAAATATTAATGCATTTTTTTTAATATAAAAGTCTGTTAGTATTTAAAACTTAATAGCTATTAAAAAAACGAGAGTATTAATAAGGACGATCAATGATTTAGGCGATTTAACGCGCGAGCCGATTAATTAAAGCCCATGAGTTACACTATTTTTTCGACAATCGTTTTCTTATTAAGTAGTGAAACTCATAATTTTTCAATTATTTTCGGGATGTATTTTGATTTTAGTCAACCAATTTGGCAGATGTTTGATGGATTGTTATTAACCATTAAGGTTATAAGTAGACTCACTGTTCGTTTTGTGTTTTTTAGTTGCTTATACTATATCGTTTATTAATAGAAAATCATGCATTAATGAGGGCTATTAATTAAAGATTTTGTATAAGCTAATAATACTCATAAATAAAGGATCGCCGAAAAAATATATATTCTAGTATCTGTTTTATTTAAATTCATAAAATAATAATAATCAAAGAACAAGAATGTTTTTTTTAAGCAAATAAATATCAAATACATTTATACAGTAAAAAATATTTTATATTTAGTTATTAAGCCATTATTATTCAAAACACCCTACAACCGACGGAAATGCGAAAAACTAGGTTTTAAGTGTATTTCATTTCAATGTAATCGCATACATCATTAATCCTTTGCTTAGGTTATTCTTGGTCATAAATTGTGCTTATGAATTGTTCCTAACATTTGTCGCCACATTTAGAAAAATGCTTTTTTTAAACAGATTTAACTGCCGCGATGCTATTTGGTGGTGGCTATATTGCATCAAGTCATATTGCGAAGAAGCTCCTAATGGCACAGCGATTCTTTCTGATAAGGTATCGCGTATCTTCCCAACTGACGATTCTGCGCCACAGCCCCCAGGAGCTGTAGATCAGCCCTTGTATGATGTAATACAGGTAGGAACTTTAAGGTTATTTGACCAAGCAACTAATATACTAACAAAGATATGTCATTGTGACAACAAATAACCTAATTGAATTATTTGATGATAATAAGGTATACTTTTAATCTCCCCTTAATTTAAAAACAAAATAATTTCCTATTATATATTTGATTACAGGAAGCTCTTAAAGTCCACTTTCAAGGATTAAAGTTTAGAGAGAGAAATGCTGGAAGGCAAATTGATGAGCATATGACCGATGCTGGATTTAACAACCAAATTGGGATACACCCAGAAACTGGATTTGTATTTGGTAAGTTTTATTTTTAGCTGTTTTGCTATAGTAATTTACGTTATAAGTTCGGTAGGTTACTTGTTACAGTACGAGTTAGACATTTTGGACAAGGCGACGCTAGGAGCAAGAATGTCTAAACTAGTAACTGTAATAAGTACAATCGGACGTGTATCGTATTGTATTTTAATTCTTACTGTAAGTCCGTTCTGTATCATTATTTGATTTCAAAAATCAAAAAATTACAATATATTCCTTGTGGCAACAGTCAACAAGTGAAAGAAAATGTCATGTTGGCATGTTTTTAAATGTCTAATTTAATTTATAAAAATAAAACAGTCCGGTAAGTGTTTCTTAGCGACACTTACCGGCTCTAAAACTGTAATGACTAACCTACCGATATGATAATGTGATCGAAGGACTACCAGACAGTATGAAATAAATTGATTAAACGTCACTGATATTGGAAGTTAAAAAAAAACCTTAATGACCACGGCACGAAATGTACAGAACGTTTGTATTAAAATTAAAACATTGCTAACATCTGCTCAAGGTTAAGATGGATTATATAATCAGAAAATGACGTTAGATCAGGAGATAGACTTTTTCATAGCGTCAATCATTCTAACATTTTTATTTGCCTTAGGCAAATCTGTATTTAAAAATACAACAAGCTAGCCTATTTCATAACGTTTTTAAATTTAGATAAACCGAAAATATAATCCGCGATCTTAATAAGAGCTGAGGTAACAGAAATGTTTTACTAAAAATGTCACCGGCTTGCCATCTCTTAAAACTTAAAACTTTTTAAGATAAAGTATATCCAATCGTAGTCCGTAAATATAAAGAAATAATTACAAGCTCTACAATATTTATCAAATATTGGCCATGTGTAAAAAAATAGTCTAATATACACTGCCTAAAAAAATTAACGGAACACTTTTTAATAAACTTGTAAAATATTAGCTTGGTGATTTTAGACAAAAAGCTTATATAGTTTAAATTAATGGTCTTGTAAAAATACGTAATTTATATTAGATAAAATTTCTTGTAGCATTTATATTTTTTGAGATATTGTCGTTTTAAATTTTTAAAATAATCGATAATATCTTAAACAATTTAACGGCCGAGTGATGATCGCGTTGTTAAATTTAGCAATGGACTTAGCAGTTTAGAATGTTTAACAAAACGTCATTGTCAGTGTTATTCAATGATTTTAGTAGTAGGCAACCCATAAACATCTGACATTTTGTTAAACATTCTAAACCGTTGTTAACTTAGCAATTGTTAAAAGTTAACTACGGTTTAGAATGTTTAACAAAATCTCAGATTTTGACAGGTTGCCTACTAAAATCATTGAATAACACTGACAATGACGTTTTGTTAAACATTCTAAACTGCTAAGTCCATTGCTAAATTTAACAACGCGATCATCACTCGGCCGTAAGAGATACAAAAAAATTAATGGAACAAGACATATAGCTTTCTAAATTGTTTATATAAAAAGTTATATAAAAATTTATTATAAGATGAATAATAAAGAATATATATTCTATATTTGACACTTTGTTTTTTGTACCTTTTTAATTTGTAAGTTTTTTTTTCTTAGAAATAAATGATTAGTTAAATGACACATTCTTTGATTTATTGTGAGAAAATGTGAGTCTTTTGAAATATGTAAGCTTGATCTGAATGTAATTAATGTTACAATGGACTTAGAAGTATTCCATTAATTTTTTTGGGCAGTGTATATTTGAAGATTGTTATTTAAATTTTTATTCTAGGTGGTAACCAGTGGAACTGCGGCACATGGATGGACAAAATGGGTTCCTCAGACAAGGCTGGAAATAGGGGCAAACCAGCAACGCCACGTGATGGATCTGCAATCGAGCTTGTAGGCTTATCAAAGGCAGCCATATCATGGTTATGGAAATTAAATCAAGAAGGTAAGAATAGGTATAAAGAAAACACATAAAGTTTATGCATAAATTTTCTGAAATCCGATGTATTAATGAGAATGCACCATAATTACAATTGAGTTATATCTTATGATGTAGATATTATTGAAGATGAAATCGTTAAAATATGTTTTAAAGGCCTTATTTTTTTCATTCATCAATTTTACTGGCATAGTTTTAAAAATACTTATTTCAGTAGCAGTTTCAGATTTAAATTTAAGGAATGAAATGTTATGTTTTTTTTTCGTATTAATTATTTTTTAATAAACTTATTAGTTATCCTTTTTTCATTTTAAAATTACATTTTTTTTAGGAAAATATCCATATGATGGCGTAGAAAGAACACATAAAAATAACGCAGTAACCAAATGGACCTTTAAAGAATGGTCTGACAAAATTCAAGAAAACTTTGAGAGCAAATTCTGGATTGGCACCACACCATCAAGCAACGAGAGTAGACCTGATCTTATAAATAAAAAAAATATTTACAAGGATTCGTTTGGAGCTTCACAACCTTGGACTGATTATCAACTTAGATCGAACTTTCCCATAGCTATGGTTGCGGTAAGCATATACATGTCATGTTAGCTGTCATAGAAAAGTCTTTTAATCTCCACCTATTAAGTCCTACAAAACAATGAATAATTAATGTTGTTAGCATTACCTTTAGAAAGGACCCATAACCTTACCCATAGACTTATATGTGGAGATATTAGATCAAATAAATTATATACGTTTTTTTCTAAATAATATAACGAATTTTATTGTGAGGACTCTTATCGCTTTTTTGTTCCTGCATTCCTAAAGTACCTACTGCGAAACCTGCTGCCTGCAAAAGTTTTTTCTTTTCCTTATCTTAATCTTACATCACTTAGTACCTTTATGAACTGTCCAAAAAAAAAAAAAAAAAATGTGTGGGCTTAATTTGAAATAAACCTTTATATTATTTTAGTGCTTTTTTATAGTTTAATTTAGTATTAACTTTTAATAAAATCTGGACACTGAGACCTTATTATTTTAAATAAATTAAAAAGAAATTTGCAAGCATGTCTTCATTTATAAAAGACATTTTTTTTAGGCCCCAGAATTGTTTGATCCACAACACGCATGGGCAGCATTAGAACAAGCTGAAAAATATCTTTTGGGGCCTCTTGGAATGAAAACCTTAGATCCCGAAGACTGGAACTATCGAGGAGATTATGATAATTCAAACGATTCCAACGATTTTAACACATCACATGGATTTAATTACCACCAAGGACCTGTAAGTGTATCTAAACAAAAATTAATCAATTGTCGCAATTATCCTGCAATAGATAAGCGCTCTGCACTATATACAGGATGTCCCAAATTTAAGCCTCATCATTGGGATCTCAGAATCTTGAAGAGATACAAGGTCGGCTAAATGGAGGCAAAGTTGCGCAATTTAATGCTGATCAAAATTTCACCTTTAAATTTAAAAAAATTCAAACACCTTTGAAAACTTTTGAAAAATCCCCATTTCATTTTTATTTTTTATGACTTTATTTGAATGGATATAACAAGATACATTTCACATTCTCATTGCTACTTTTTCTTTTCTACAGGTCTGGTTGTTAGATTTACACACTGACGTTTTGTCATTGAGCTGTCATCATCGACTTTGTTTTTTTAAATACGTTCCTGGATTTTAAGATCCCAAATTCAATGATGTATCGCACTTACTCGGAAAAATAATTTTAATGTTTTCCTAGTAAGATCTTTCCGAAAATCTATTATCTGTCTCTCTCTAATACATGATTACCTATGGAAATTGCCATTAATATGAATTTTTTGAATTAGTGCGATACATCAATGGATTTGGGATCTTAGAAGCGCTTAAAATCCATAATAAAAAATCCAGGGCCATATTAAAAAAAAACAAAGTTAATGATAGCAGCTCAAAAATGAAACGCCGGTAAAATTAATAACACTATCTTGTAGTAATGGAAATGTAAAATTTATTTTGTTATATCTATCCATTATCTGCTTAAGTTACCGAGATCCCAATGATGAGGCTCGAATTTAGGACACCCTGTACACTAAGCAGATTACCATGAAAAGAAAAATAATATTTTAGAATTATACTAAATGTAAAATGCCTGTATTTTTTAAAGGGTTATGTTAGATTTAGTACTACGATTCTAGAATATTAAATCTACCTATATTAGAACAAAAATTATAAAAGAACAACCCAAAGAAAAAAATAATAACATGCCGTTACGATAAAAAAAGATTTTAAATTTGTTGATTTATTATGAAGTTCTCTAATACATATATTAAATGATTTAGCTTTAATCAAACATTTTAAATAATTCTACTTATTGATTAATCAAAACCCTCTTCATAATCCACACTCCTTTATATTAGTTTGGGTAAATCTGTAATTTACCGTTAATATAAATGATTTTGGAAGGACATGAACCGAGATGAAACCTTTTGCATTCTCTTTAGAAACAGATCAACTACAAAGTGTCGGAAAGGGATATTGGATCCTACGAAAGGGGGTGTTTTTACCCTATTTTTGCACCCTTTAAACCCCCCAATCATAAAATTATTAAAAAACGTTTCTTCTTCCACTTTTTATGGTTAATATAGGTTTTTTGGGCCATTAAATTCGAATATGATATCAGAAATTACATTTGAGGGCTTAGAAGGGCTAAATTCACTCTTTCTTTTTCCCTGTACCCCTAAAACATATATTTCGCTAAAAAAATTTTTCCCCATTTTCAATGGTACACATAGGTATTTTGGGCCACTGAATTCGAATATGAAATTAGAAATTACGTTTGAGGGCTTAGAAGGGCTAAATTCACCCTTTTTTATCCCCCATACCCCTAAAACATAGATTTTGTTAAGAAATGAAGAAATTCCTATTAAAAAAACGCTTTTTTCATTTTTTTGGAGCCCCATATCAAAAAATAAGAACAAATTCATATTTTACGAAAATTCAGTCCAACCCCTTGTTTATTGTTTTTGACTTGAGATTTAAATACAATGACCCAATAAACCTACATCATTCCATCAAATTAAAAAAAATCGGTAATTTTAGAAAAAAATAATGTCTATAGGGTAAAAGGAATTAAAATAGGGGTATACTAACCAAAACTAACCCCTCTTATTATTATTCCTGGTATTAGATTTGAATTCAGTGGCTCAAAAAAACCTATGTACCATTAAAAATAGGGAAAAACTTTTTTAGCAAAATGTATGTTTTAGGGGTGTAGGGGGTTAAAAATGGGTGAATTCAGCCCTTCTAAACCCACAAATGTAAATTCTAATATCATATTCGAATTTAGTGGTTCAAAAAACATATATGTACAATTAAAAATGGGAAAAAAACTTTTTTTAGCGAAATGTATGTTTTAGCGGGTAGGGGGTAAAAAAGGGTGTATTCAGCACTTCTAAGCCCTCAAATGTAATTTCTAATATCATATTCGAACTAGGTAGCCCAAAAAACCTATATTAACCATTAAAAATTAAAAAAAAGTTTTTAAATGATTTTATGCTTTGGGGGTAAAAAGGATGAAAAATGGGGTAAAAACACCCCCTTTCTTAGGATCCAATATTCCTTTCCGACACTTTGTAGTTTATCTGTTTCTAAAGAAAATGCAAAATATTTCATCTTGATTCATGTCCAAAATTATTTTTAGATTTGAAGTGTTTTTTAACAGGTTTACCTGTATTATATTTTTCATGTGTTTAGTAAAGAGCACCAACAGAAAAAGGGTATAAATCATGTGCTAAATAAAACCTATAAAGTGTAAGAAATTCTTAATTTACCTTTAATAATCTGCAAGTAAAGGAACTACGCTTTTTCTAAAACTACATTAAATTGTATCACTTGAAAACGGTTGGAGATACATACTACTTAAAACGTTGTGTACCATACAGGTGGCCCTAATGAGTACCACTGTTAATGTTTTATCTAATATTTAAACACGCTTATGTCAGTACTATCAAAAACTAAATCGTTACTAAATAAAACTTGAAAAATGTTTTGTACAACATTGTGTGGGAATATATTGGATTTTGTATAAAGTAAACCCCCTAGATTTTTTAATATATAAAATAAAAATTAAAAAAATCATTCAAAAAATAATTTCCGAAGATAAATATTTGCTAAAAATAGAGCTGTTTATACATGTCGTGACACAAATTTGGCCCAATGTTGAGTTTGCCGCCCTCTCTTTTCCTTTCTTTTTTAGACATCTACTTTATTATGTCACGTTGACATACATCTCTCATGTGAATAATTATACACATACTACTACTTTTACATTTATTTTAGGAATGGGTTTGGCCAGTAGGATTTTTCCTTAGAGCCAAACTTATATTCGCAGCACAAAATGGAATGGTAAAAGAAACCCTAGCTAGTACAAAAGTTATTTTATCGAAACATTTCACGGAGTTGCAGACGTCCCCCTGGCGCGGGTTGCCTGAATTAACCAACAGTAATGGCTCTTACTGTAGGGATAGCTCACGAACCCAGGCTTGGAGTATGTCTTGTATATTAGAGGTAAGAACCTTCTTCAAGGGTAAAAAACCTATATTTAAAAAGGTCGCAATTTTTTTTTCAATCAGCTAGTCTCCATTAAATTCTTAGATATCCATGATGTAGTGATAGGAGATATTTGTAAATGAATCAGTAGATAAGGTATTTACGGTTTACAAATTTTTTTTTATGATTACCAATATTCACAGCTCATGCCTTGGTCCTGACATCATACAAATATTGTTTAAATGCTTAAAATAATCAAGCAAAAACGCAAAATATTACGGGATAAGAGCTACACGATTGCAGCGCGTAGTTGTAACCGATAGCCATAACTGGGCCATCGACGAGCCTGAAGGCAGTTTGGCCTGACTGCTCCAATTTCTCTTTAAAATGTATGCCAAATGCAAACTGCCTTCAAATTTCTGAGGCATTCTGAGCCTGGAACTGCAACCTATCCAAACAATCTTTCTTCTAAAAGACTTGTACTCTCCATTAACTTCATGCGGAAAGTCTGTTCGCGAGAGATTCAAAAACTTTTTTAAACTTTGTTTGTACGTTTAGTTGAGCAGTCATTGGCCTGAAAATCTTGTCCAATTCAATGCCTTAAAAACAAAGTCGTGTTCGTTCTAACAAAAAAAGTCTACCTACTGGTACTCATCCCTTACTTATGAGCGGCCAAGTTTTGCAGAATAAAAAATCAACCTTGTGTTTGCGTTACCTTCGAAAACGATTTTAATTGGCACAAATATATTGTATACATAGCCAGCTTCGAAAAAGACCAGATTTCTATTTTAAAATTTAAATTCAAATTATTTATTATTGTACAAATTTTTATAAATGTACACATGTCAAGAAAAATGTATTTGAGGTAAGACATATTAAAATACATTCACAAGATAATCACATAAAAATCATTAAAAAATAAATTCACATAAAAGTTATAAAATTAATTACAACAAAAAAAGTCACTACTCTTTTCAGCCAAAAATATTACTTCTGTATACTATATGTATCCCAAATCAGACCCTGCTTGGAATATTGTCCCTATGTTTGGAGGATGGCGCAACTCTTAGCATTTTTGATTTTATTTGAAAAACGGCCGTTTGCTCCATTAACTCTCTCTCTATCTTACAGTAAAGTTTTCTTCTCTTGTCCACCGACGAGCCGTGAGAACCTATCGCTTTTTAAGAAGTATTTTCACGACTTGTGCTCTAAGGAATTAGACAATATTATTCCTCCCCTAGCGGCTCCCAAAAGTGTAATCTGAAGAGTGACTTTTATCCTTTCACAGTCCAACTGGAGGAGAACTTCTTACTTAATTCGTTCTTCATCTGTAGAATGTCTAGGCTATAGAACCTTCTGCCAGTAGCAATCTTTCATTCCTCTCCAATCACCAAATCGTTAAGTCTTGTGTCAATAAACTGCGTCTTATTCACTTAAGGCACCCGCGATAAAAGAAGTCGATAATATCCAAATCTATACAAATCACAATAAGTAAGTCGATTTACTAAAAATTTCAATAAATGTAGCCCTTATAATTATTTATTCTGTATTTTGTCTTTGGAATGTTATAGGGGAAATGTATGGCTATATGGCCATAAAAAAATAAAACCGCCACTGGTAGATACACTTTAGTCTAGTATTTGTTTTAGTACAATAATAGAGAACCTGCGTATCATCTAGTGGCGCCTCTCTCATTAGTTTTGTAAGTTTGTACGTGAGGACGAGCTGTTTATAAATAAGCATTTCAATACTGACTCACGAATCATGTAATTTTTATTAATTATTTCTTTGTAATCTTTACAAATTTAATACATAAATATATTACAATAACTTATTAAAGCAATAAATATTAATAAGAAAGATATAATTTGGTGATTATAAGTGGAAAAAACATTAAAAACAAGCCAAGATTTGGCAATACGGGTTGTTGTGTTGTGTTGTGTCATAATACCGTAAAATATCTATAAAATTTTATTCGTTTCCATTAAAACCTTATTTAATAGAACGTTGATAAAAGTGGATAAAAGCAGTGAATCGTATTAAGTAAGTGTATATGCGTTGACACTAAATATACAGTGTGTACATGATGTATGGAACCAATTCATTATTTACTTAAGCAAAAAATATATAATTTCCTCGAACACGTAAATAATAATTTTAAATTGCGCATTTTTGACATAAAATATAATTATATAGGGTGACTCATGTAGTAGATATGACATTATTGATGATTTTTAAAACAAAGACTAATATTTTAGTGCAGATTTATAATCTCCAATCTCCGATTTTAAAAACATAAAATACTTATGGTTTTAGGTGGAAATTAGTAGTAACAGGGTGTTAAAGAATTGTGTACATAATAGATTCATCTATTCGATGAAAAAAGCAAAAGTAGATTTATAATCATACATCCCAAAACTTAAAAAATGGTTTAGTGCAAAAAGATACCAGATGTTAAAAATGTTACGTAATAATGCTACCCTGCAACTATAAATAAAATAACTAAAATATTACCCTTGACTGTCTGCATAACATTTTTTTGATTTTTAAAATCGTCTTTGGAGGTATCACCTAAAAGCAAAAAATATAAGACCCTCGTAGTTACTGTAAAACTGTCAATATGCAAAATGCTTATTTAATTTTAGGAAATTACGTTTCTTGTTTAAAATGCAATAATCTGGGACCTACAGTATGTCTTAAATACCTCGATACAAGTAAATGCCATCTAAAATTAAGTGTTTAGAAATTAGTGCTTCCTATTTGCTAAAGTAAATTACGTCCAACCAAAGGTTCAAAAATTCTAGGTGATTATAAATCTGCAATAAAATATTGGGGTCTCCATTTAAAAAAATCGTCAATGACGTCACATCTACTACATGAGTCACCCTGTATATTTATATTTTATGTCAAAAAATGCGCAATTTAAAATTATTATTTACATGTTCAAGGAGACTTTAATTTTTTTTGGTTACAAATATAATGTGTTTCATATTATGTACACAGTGTATATTTATTATGATATTAATTTTAATATTTCTTTAGCCCAGATGGTACCCGTAAATCCGGGACATTTGTTTTTTGAAACCCACTCTTTATAACTACTATAGCGTTCAGTATAAAATTCTAATTTTCTCACATACTAAATGCTAAATAATGCCACCATGAGTGCTAGTGGAAAATCAGCAAGGTCACGCAGGTTCTCTATAGAAAAGAAAAATATTATTCTTCCTACTAAAATAATAAGCAAAATATATATGTTGGTATTTCTTTTTTTAATAATAAATATTAATGTATTTTAGGTTCTCCACGATTTGCAGCTAATTGAATCAAAACAAATTATAGTCAACTGACTTAGCGGCAACTTAGTTTTTAAGCATAATAAAGTAACAAAAACTCACATCTTAGACTCGAGTGCCAAAAAGGCGCCCTCGCCTCTTTTATCAAAAATTCTGAGGAGACAAAAAATATATACTGAGGCAAACTTCTCTCTAAAATCTGTAGACAATTCGCAAGACTGTGACATAGTGTTAGTTAATATGCCAATGATAGTCAAAGATGTGTTTTTTAGTTACAGTGATTTGTACATTAAGCATCAAAAAATGTTATATAGTTCTGAAGTTAGGTTAAGTTCTTTTATTCAAATTGATACAGGTTTACTTGTTCAAGATCATTTAAATTTTGCTACAAGTTCACTTGATTTTGTGCCTTTTTACAAAAATTATTTAACTATGCCACCTATAGGAGTCTTACTAGATTTACCCAAGCCCAAAAGTAATATAAATAGCTTAGGCAAATCAACTACTGATAAATATTTCCCTGTATCTACTGCTGTTAATTCTCACAATTTTTACTCGTATCCAAATAAATTATATTCATCATATTATTCTAGAAATAGTTGTTCTGAATTAAAAAAACGTAGAGCCACTTTAGATTTAGATGAAATTGTTCCCGTGGTAGAAGAAATTGTGGTTCAAAACAACGATAATAGACGAATATCAAGAGCTCGTTATGCTAGTGAAGGTGATATACTAATTTTAGACCCGTTGTTGTTGGAAACAATGCCAAGAGTAAATAGGACAAAAACTCATTTGACAGAGTCTGAGCAAAATAAAATAGCTAGAATAACTATAACATATGTTTTAGCTTTTTTCGCACTTGTTTTAACTACATTTTTCATCATTTATTTAGCTTAGTAAATTTAAGTAACTCTTTTCAATTTGATATTAATTTATTTTTACTATTTTTTATAAGTTACTTTGTATGTATGTCTGGTGATTCGTTTTTGTTTATTATTTTATTTGTGTGTTTTAACTTAGACTAGATGTTTTAAAGGCTTAATACTTTCATTTTATTTAGGATTTACTTTAAGTCACACTCAAAGATTTTATAATAAGTTATTTTTAAAATGTTATTGCTGAATATTTTATCTATGCTATAATATCTACTTGAAATTTGTAATATTTCAGATAAATTAAAGAAGTGTTATAATAATGTGTATTTTTGACACTTTAAACCCATCTTAATTAGTTAAAAAGTTTTATATAAATAAATAGTAGAAAATTGAGAGAATGTTAAAAATCGATTCTTCCTTTCTGTATGAATAATCGAAATAAACAAAACTGCAAACAAACACTATTGTCTAGTGAAGAAGTGTGTTTTCTGCGAAAAATATGAGTAACTGCTCATTTGACGCGGAATGCAAATCTGAGAAAGGCGTTTTGGAAATTGCAATTGTTATTAACAAAAAACGAAAAAGGAAGAAGCCATTTCGATTTTCGATGATAACTCACCATAAGAGATAGCGGAAATTGCACAAAAGATCCTTGAAGAGGAAGAAATTTCCGAAAAAAGTCCGGGCTCCGCGCGGCCGTTACGGCATGCCCCTGAAGCGGTATGTCATAGAAAATATATTTTTTAAGGTATTAAATATTAGTTTAAAAATGTAAATAAATTATTGTGTAATCTAAACACTTAAAAGAAGAAAGTCTCATTGAAAAAAAGTTTTAAATGTATATTTCTAAAAGTTAGCCTATTGTTAATTCGCCATTTTTTTCGTACCTCTATCTTTAGTGAAACCAGGCCAAATGTTGAAATAATCCCCCTATAAATTTTTTGCTTCTTGGAGTCCTTTCTCATGGTGTACTCAAAAGGGATGGCATCATAAAATAATTTAAAAATTATTTATTTTGTTTACAACAAATTTTTTAGGTTAACAAAAAACGAAAAATTTTTCGTTTTTTGTTGTTTTCCAATGAGACTTTTTTCTTTTAAGTGCTCAGATTACACTATAATTTGTTGAAATTTTTAAACTAATATTTATTACTTTAAAAAATACATTTCCTATGACATACTCGCTTTAGGGGCATGCCGTAAAAGCCGCGCGGAACCCTACTTTTACAACAAATTAAAATTATATATTTTAGAAATAGAGATTCGGGAGTCAGAATTTTTTTATCGAAAATTTCTTCTTTTTCAAGGATCTTTTTTGTATTTCACCATTATGTAAGTACCTACTTATTTTTTTATTATATGTTAGTGACTAATAATACGTAATAGTTAAAAATTAAGGTTAATGAGGTTATATAACGGATTACTTAATCATCTATGTAGCTTAAGCCAGTAAAACTACAGAAAGCAGAAAATATTAAGTCAGCTTAACATGCTATCGTTAGATAGAATTTCGTGGCCTCCAAATTACAGTTCCAATTCAGTTACAGTTACAATTCCAAAGTCAAGAAGGCGTTGGTTCATACTGCCTTAATCAAATTACAAATTAAATACATTTTTGTTCCAAGAAACGATCAGAATTGACCCCGGCATTTAAGACTTTTTTATTGACATTGTTCTATACTTACACGTGTAAAAATATTTGTGGTTAAACCCTTCGTCGAGCATATAACTACTAGAGGCAGCTCCTCCGCTTGGCAGTGCAAACAGGCGTGCGGGAGAGAAAGAAAAATCGCTCTACCTCTCTCTTTCACTCAAATGTGCCAATTAGTCGGTGAAAGATATATACCCCGCTCTGTGTGCTGATTGGTGGGCGGGGTACATATCCTTCCCAACGACCAATCACCACGTTGAAGCGAGAGAAAAAAATAGGTGAGCGATTTCTCTTTTTCGCACGCTTGTTCGCACTGCCGAAGGCTGGCTGCCTCTAGATAGTAGATATATGCTTAAAGGTTAAAACGTTTAATTGATGGATTGCTTGATTTTTGGTTTCTGCCCAAGGGTGGTAAACTTAACAAGGAGTGCTCGATTTTTACTATTTGTCCGCAGATATAGGTTATGTTTGGACGTCATCCGTTTGCCCATTTTGCCCAGAAGGTAGACTTATTTTATAAATTTTTGTTAAATATTTAACTTTTAAAAACTATTTTGGATATGAACTTACTTTTAGAACTGTAATGTATAACATTTTAAGACAAACAAACAAAATTAAGACTTTATACCACTTGTAAAAAAAACAAACAGGCAAACGGGTTACGTCACAAATACCGGATTGACATTTAAATTGGCGTATATGGGCTTAAATGGGATCGAGCACTCCTTGTTAAGTTTATTACCCTTGGTTTCTGCCCATCTGGATTTAATATGCCAGCTCTCCCCTTTCCAGACTCGGGTTGTCAACATGAGCTTTCCCAGGCTTTGAAGGTGGAACTTCTGGATAGTCGGGTTCAGTAACCCCAGAAATTCCGAAATTTCCCAAAACTTAAAATTTTCAATTTTATTTTTCTAATCGATGCAAGGCACAATTAACGGTAATCCGACCAAGGACTGCTACTGGTATTGCGTATAACCAGTTTGCTGCCAGTCTGTCAATCCTCAACCATCAGAAAGACACCTCGCGCACGACACTAACGTAAAAACGATAGAAATTCTAGGCCTCAACCGCTCACAGCGCTTAGCCCCAGAAGAAGGACCCGTATAATTGGCACGAAAAAACGGAGATTCCAAACGCGTGACTTCGCTTGGTGAAAGTCAAAACGGAAGTGAAGGTTAAAACGTATAGGATTTCGTAGTACCTTATACCAAGGGAGACGAAAGTACTAATGTTTTAAGATTCTGATGTAACATAATATACTTTAATGAATAACATTAATTTATTTATCAATCATAAAATTACAGAACGATAAACAAGTGTAGACTATTTTAAGTTAAAAATAAATAGGGTTTTAAATAAAATACAAATAAATAATTTATATTGTCGAACACAGATTATAAAATACAAATTTCTGTCATGTAAATTCAGGAAAAAAGATTTAAATAGGTTTTGATAGAAGACAGTATTTACTTATTTAATTTCTTTCATTACTAAAAGTTGCCAATCAATACTAACAGATGGCTTAGTAGAAGAGAGAAATATAAAATATTTTTGAATAACTAACTGGTAAAATATTAGTTAGCTTACATATGCAGTAGGAAATCAAACTTAATTTAAGAACTGGCACCAAAAAAACCAACATTTCAAATTTGTCCCAATCCTGGCGGAGGAAACTTTCCATTTGTAATGCCGAAAAATATTATTTTCGCGATATTACGGCACTGCTAAGAACATATTTTTTATCCATCAGTAATGTAACATTTTAAGTTTAAATTGAGGTTAATCCCAATTATTAAAACGTCATGCTTTAGAATATTATTAATATAAACTTTTGGATGCCATCAAACAAATTACATTTTTACATGTTGATTACAAAAAAAAACAAGCTATTTCCCTATGTACATACAGAAATTCGCTAAAAAGTAATAAAGTTAAAGATTGCAGAAAAAATAATATCATCAACTCCTTTATAAGGAACTATATATAAATACATATCTATCTGATGAAGACATTGCTTTTTAACAACTTTTATCACTTAGAGCTACTATATTTAGGTTGTGATTTTCAAACATGATGTCATTTAACAATTCCAACAGCGTATTTTAATAAATATAAATAATAAAATGTTAAAGGAAATATACCATCTCTTAATTTACATATATTTACAGCCAAATACATGATATCAGTTTTGAAATGATCTAAATTAAGTTATAATTAAGTACTCATACTTTAGTTTTTTTAAGACAATATTGCTTTAAAAGTATTTCCATATCTGCAGCCGCAAAAAATATTTAAAATCAGGTTGAGTCAGGATTCAAAAACTAGTGCATTTTATTTGAAAATGTGTTATCCTAAGACTTCTTTCGCTAATGCAAAATACACTTTTAGGCAAAAATTCAGTAAATTAAATCTAATTAAAAAACATTAATCTGAAAATAAAAACGACTTTTCCCTTCTTCCACTTTATTTTTGTTACATAAAAATAATGGAGATATAAACAAGGTCAATCTCAATCTTCCCGAAATAATAATTGGACAACTATCCTTGCGTATTACATGTATGCCAAATTTATAATAAATATCTCATTTCGTTGTGACGTTAGGGCGCCAACAGACAAACAGTCCGACAAACAGACGAAAAACCATGTTTATAGTAAACTAGGCATCCGCAAAGTCACATATGCTAAAACATTTGCGGTCGATTTTTCCGATTACAATACTTCCCGCAGAGCGACAAAAGTTCAAACTAAACTCTAAAAAAAACTTCATTAAGGCAAAATAAATAAAAGGAAAAGTGTCATTAAGAAACAGTAGTTTCACAGATTAATGATTAATAACACCGGCACACACACAAAAAAAGTTATTTGTACTTTTGACCGGACCCACCTACGGACATTTATTTCGACCCGCTGAATCTGAATTTGAGGTCCGTTTGGCCCGGTCAACCTCCAGATTTGAGTAAATTTTTTTCATCGCTGTGACTGCTACTGAAATCTGGAGGGTGACAGGGTCAAACGGACTTTAAATTCTGATTCAGCGGGTCGAAATACATGTCCGTAGGTGGGTCCGGTCAAAAATACAAAAAACTTTTTCTTTTTGTGTCTAATAGATTCCGGACATTAAAATGTAACTCAGTTAATTCATTAGTTTTGTAATTTAACATTTAAAACAAAATCAAATTGTCAGCAGTGTTAATTAAAGTATCATTTTGTGAACAAGTTTTGAAGTATCAAAATTTAAATGATAAAATATAAATTAATCAAAGTTCCAAGCCAATAAACGGATTTAAAAGTTAAAAATTTGTTTGTTAGATTTCAGGTATACCAATATTTTAAAAAAATAAACCAATGTGCGCCTTAGTCATTATTCATACGTTTTTAAGCCTACATACTCGGTAACAAGGTAAGAAATGTCTCTCTTCGGTCTGCCAAAGATATATTTTACACCATGTTTTTTATCCGAATTCAATTTTTTAGCACCACCACCAGTTTACGACCAGCAAGAGACGAAACTGTTCTATTTCTGTCAGCACCTCTACCTGCAGACGAATATGTGTTCTGCATCCGCGCGGTAAAAGCGAAAAAAACTTGCTTATTTCTTAATATATTCAACTTTCTGTACTACTAGCGAATCGCATTAAACCTTGTGTATAAGGAGTTTATTCACCAACAGTCAAAAAACACGATAAAGAAAAACTGACAGAACTAAGTGACATGATATTACATGTGTAATGGTTTTTCTTGTGTAAATTCAAATTTTCTTTAAATCCGGATCATTTCGCGTATGTTGGTTTCGATCAGGTCGTGTGACCAACGACGATTGGTCGTCGTGGTCACACGACCTGATCGAAACCAACATGCGCGAAATGATCCGGATTTAAAGAAAATTTGAATTTACAATCATGGATTTTTAGAACTAACCCGAGTCCGCGTGTAAGTTTTCTTTTATAAGATTTACATTACTGAAACAAATTTTATTATCAGTAAGTTTATTTAAAAATTCTACAGCCTTGTTGACTATTTTTTAAGTAACGGTTACAAATCCTATGACAAAAATAACATATATATATAATATATATATATATATATATATATATATATATATATATATATATATATATATATATATATATATATATATATATATATATATATATATATATATATATATATATATATATATATCCATATTTTGTGTTAGAAAAACAATTTAGTTTTAAAATGACGTGAGGCTTAGATAATTATTGTTGCTAATCGATACTGTATTGGGACTTTGAGTCAAGTCATCCCGCAAAATAGAGTTTTTGGAACGGCTAACAGCTCCTTTGGTAGGCATTTTTTTGCGAATTTACTGAATATAATAAAATTATTAGAACTTTAAAAAGAAAATTACCCCAGTTATTTGTGTGGCTCAAAGGGTAAAAAAATATTATGGAATATTTTTTAATCTTCTAATCTCTATGCACACTCTATGCACATTTTTACAACCGTAACTATTTTTATCACAATCAAGAATCAAGCCAAATCACAACCTGTCGCTCTAAAACGTACTTGTAATGAACAGTTTAATTAACACCTAAAGTAAATAGTAAAATGGAATGACCTAGGAAATTTGTAAGTTCAAGGGAGGAGTTTAACTGGCAAACATGTTTTGTTGAGAAGCATCATTTTCAAAATCGCTCCATGCGTTGTTCAACTCCATAAAAACGAGCTTGGCTAGGTTTTCGTTATCAGTTCCCACATGCTAAAAAACAACAAAAAACGTTATAGTAACCTTTAAGAAACTATTTTTATTATAGTACAGGAAATAAAGCATTTTGGCTCTGAATTTTGTTGTCCTACATGGATTTACCTGAAATTTTCACAGAAGGAGGGTAACAGCCCAAAAATCAAAGTTTATATCATGCCGAGAGGCGCTTTTATTCTGAGGAGGTTGCCACCCCATCTTGGGAGTGGCAATTTTTTATTACATTTTAACTACAGCAATCGATAAAAATAAGTATCGATGCGGGACAAAAAAATTGCGAGTTTTTGCCATTTTTTGAGCTTCATTTCCGGGACTATCTGTATCATCAAATCATTTTAATTTGTCAAAAACATTTTTTCGTAAATCTTATAATGGGTGGTTATTTAAGGGTTAAGTTATTGTAGTTGAATATTTATTATACCGTAAATTAATAAAATATTTTTTCCGCAATATAAGCGTTATTAAATAATTTTAAGACGAAAAAAACATTTTTTTAAATCTCGTTATTAAAGGGTCTCTTTTGAGGGTTGAAACGTTGCAAATATAATGTAAATTATAACTCACAACATAAAAATATATTCATTTTACATATTTAGTTATGGTTTTGATTTACATAATGTCTATTTTTAATTTTTTTAGCATAAGGGGTGGTTTTTACCCCCTAAAAATACAAAGCACACTTTAAGCATATATAAACTTTAATCTAAAGGGTAAAAGCAGCTTAATTCTAAATTTTCATAAAAATATAAACTGCAAAAAAAATCCGAAGGTCAAACACCTTTTTTCTCCCATACACTGTACTTATTGGTCAAAATTTTAATAGTTATCAATTTTTCGAAAAGGTTATTTAATGTTTTGCCCAGCTTTAGCTTGGAATTCAAAATCATAAAAAAAATATTTAAAAGGATGTAAAAAATGGTATTTCATGTTTCCTCGTTGGTGGCTGCTAGGGGAATGATTGATTGGCTAATTCTCATAAATATCCTTAAATTTAGATATCTCATCGCTAACCGCAGTTCTGGCAACTTAATGCTAGCCCGCAAAAAACAAAGATCTGTGTGATTGAGCGAGCGCATTAGAAAGGCTTGGCCAGTGCCAAACTTAAAAGCTTTTTCAAATCATTAATTAATTAAAATTCATAAAATATATTTTTTATATATTTAAATACTGAATTCTTTAATTTTGCGTTTCAATACATATATAAATTAAATTAGGTAGTAATATAAACAATGAATGACAACATCAATATTATAAAATTAAGATGGCAAAAAATAGGAGCTAAGAACATATAAACCAAAAGGTGTAAGACCAAAATATTGTTACAAATAACTTTAACACTTCTTCTGCTTAGAATTATGTTTTCGATAGCGATAATAAGATATTGTGAACATCTTAAATGTATTTAAGTCGCAGGCTTATTGTAAAATCCGTTATATTACAATACGTCTAGGCTTTTTTATACGACTAGGCGTTTTGCAATACTACCCAAGTCATTAAAAATATTACAATATGACTGATGATGTTAGGCGTATTGTAATAAGCCGAACGCTTTGTAGTCTTATTGTTAAAATAACGCTATACGCGATTATTTTGAAATCTGACCAGACCTGTTTTTATCTTGTCGGATTTTAACACAATAGAAGCGCAAGCTAATTTTAACAGACTAAAAAAGGGCAGGCATATTACAATACGCCTAAAATCACCAGTCATATTGTAATATTTTTAATGACTTGGGTAGTATTGCAATAAGCCTAGACGTATTAAAAAAGCCTGGGACGCTATTCTTGACCATTCGCATCTTTCACGATCCGTCAAATCTGTTGATAAATTAAATGACAATTCGACGGATTCTGAAGATGCGAACGACCAAGAATAGTGCTCCTGGGCGTATTTTAATACGACGGATTTTACAATAAGCCTGCGACATTTATACAAAAAGCGTTACTTCCTATTTTCTGTATTATTCTTCGAGCATATATATCTGCTAGAGGCAGCCTTGCCGCTTGAAAATGCGAACAAGCGGGCCAGAGAGAAAGACGAATTACAACATAACCTTTCTCTTCCGGTCCAACGTGCTAATTGGTTGACAGAAAGGGAATGACCAATCAGCACGCAGAGAGGAAGTACCGACCAATGAGCATGCTGGAGCGACAGAGAAAGGTTATACTGCTATTTTCCTTTTCTCATACTTGTTCGCTTGGAAGACCGGCAAGGCTGCCTCTAGTAGATATTTTCTAAGGAAATACATTTTTTGTTGTTAAGGTTTGGTTCTGGTTATTTCTAGTTAGTAAAAAAAAATTTTCATCAAACAAGAATTTCAAACTAACTGCGCTCTGCGTGCTGATTAGAACCAATCAGAACAGAATAGAACAGGAGTATAAGATTTCCCTCTCGCATGCTTGTTCGCACGATAGAGCGGCAAGGCTGCACGTTGATCAGCGGGGTATATACCCTCGCCGCCGACAATAAAAACAAGCACGCGAGAGAAAAATCTTATACTTTGTATTTTTTTTTCTCTAACACGCTTTTTCGCCCGACCGAGCGGTAAGAGAGCCTCTATAAGTATATATTCGAAGGTTGAAACCTTCGGGCATTTACCTACCAGGGGCCACCTTGCCGTTCGGCCGTGGAATCAGCTGTTGGAGAGATAAAGCTCAATAAGTCGGAAAGGAGTATATACCCCGACGATCAATCAGCACGCGAAGTGAGAAAGAAAGATGGTAGACTTACTGCGCTTTCTCTCTCACACGCTTATTCGCACGGCCAAGCGGCAAGGCTACCTCTATAGGTATATGCTCAAAGGACCCGCAAGTTTGTTTACTTATAATGAAATATTAAAAACAGAATATTTTGTATTAGCGCTACTGCAGTTTTATTTAGTTGAGTATCCAAAATCGTTACCAATAATTTGTTAAAAAAGACTAAAATAGAAAATAAATAAAAATTAAAACTACCTGAGAAAGCGTTTCAATTTGACAGGAACTGTACAAACTTTTATTATATGGTTTGCGCCTACTGATTATAGGACCGGCGAGTCTAAATTACGATCGGTCATAAGACCTGTGGTGCGATCGGTCTAAGCATCTGTAAGTACTTTACGAGAAATGACTTAAAAATACCTTATCTGGATGAACAGCTAAACACGCTTTTCTATAGGCCTTCTTAACATCTGAAGCAGAGACTAACTGATGCATTTCACATTTATTCCATTTGGTTCCTTCCCATAAAATTGTATGCATTGAACATAATAGTGCTCTAATATTATTTTTCTTTCCTTCTTTCTAAAAAAGAACATAAGGTAAAAATAATAAATACGAATAAGTGCATGATTCCTGATTCACTTTAACTTAGGATTACTACTGCATGATAGTTTTATAAATACTCATTAGTTATTTTTTTAGTATTTAAACTGACTGATGATTTTTTAAAAAATCCTTAAATAATCACTGGTTTTTTTCTCAACTATGTTTTTTTAGCTGCTTAATTATTTTCAATTGATATATTAATTTACTTTTAGAAATATTTTCAGAGCTGCAGGAGGAAGCACACTGAAAACGAATTTACCATTACAATACCATTTACCATTATTATATTTCGAAGAACTTTTTTATTCCACTCAGTGAGGTCAGCAAAAAAAGAATTCCAAATGGACAAACGGGCATAAACAACAGGATTTTACGTAAAAATCTTAGTCTGTCAATATTTATATAAAATACATAATAATAAAAATATAAAAGCTTTATCCGTAACATAAAATATATTTCATCATTTTTTTACAAAATTCGTTTTTCGCGCTTAACTGAATAATAAACAGGTATTTTTATAATTTTTTATGGCCTCGTAAGATTATACAGTGGCCGATAGTAATTCGTATTTTACATTACATTTAAATATTTACTTAAAATTTAGTGTAATTTTTAATCTCAGGTAAAAGACAAAAAAGTGAAAGGTTAATTGCGTACTCTTTGCCAGTCAACTAATTTTTTATTTTCCCATGGAACCAACCTACTAGAACCTTCTTGAAATCAATAACTTCAACAACTAACCTCATGTCCTTTAAAAATTAGTATAACAGAACTGAAACTAAAACTTACCCATTCCAGAACTTTTAACTTTTCTGGATCCATGTAAGTTGCCATTTCTTCCTTTCTCATTTCGTTTATGGACCTGGGCATATTTTCTTTTTTAGCTGTAAAAGCGTATCCCTGAGAGCCAAGTAGGTCTCCAAATACATCAGTGCTCTTTGGTTTTGCTTTTGGATCTTCTTTTCCCGTATTTGATTTGTTAATAGGGTCAAAATGAGTCCTAGATAAAAAACAAATGTAAGTTCTAACTTTTTTAAGAAATAAAAATCTGGCTTTTGAAATAATTTCGTTCCTAAAATAGTTATAGATTTTCTATGTACAATTTCAATATTCATGAACACAAATTATTAGACCGAGGTACACACAACAATTTTTAGGCGACTGTTTTATCAAGTAGGTACAACTACGGTTTTGGCTCTGGGTGTTAGCTCTTTAAAATATACAATATGGTAAGTTTTAATAATGGTTTGTATACGTCAAAGGGAACAATTTTCCTACAAATTTACAGATATTCAGTGGTATCCTGCCCGCGTCTGGTTTTTTTACAAAATACTTAAATATAACTTCTTTTTATCTTGCACCATGCATTATTAATAAAACCAAACCGATATTTATAATTGAAACATGCAGAAAGGATATTCCTGTACATAAAAAGGAGCTCTTTAGGCCATTTGTTTTTGTTTTATGTGGCATCCTACATTAATAAATTCAGGGCTACTAATATTTCTGATCACCTATAATATTTTAAGATTCTTTAAAAATGCAAATATTTGACAAACAATAACTTCTTACTTAAATTTATTTAAGGTCCTTGTGTACTTTTTTCTAGATTCTTATGTTTCTTATTTCCTATAATTATTCTTATATAATATCCTACCGTACTCTATTTTTATAAATTATTTACTTCCTTTTAAATTCTTATTTTATAATAGCTTGCTTAAACCTTGTTTTAAACACTTAATTGAGTATATTAATTTGTAGTAATGTTTGCATATTTTAATTTTTATTTAAAAGATCACTAGCATCAACAGCATCTAATATAGGCTCATACTTTTTCTGGATCATGAAAATGAAATAAAAATTTGTACAAAAAAATAGTTAATTGTTCTTGTAATATGCGTTTTGTTTTAAATTTTGACGACCTTAAAAGTTGGATATTTTTTGAATATGACGCACAATCTGTTAAATTCTAGACCTTCCTCCCACTAATTTTATTACATCAAAATGATCTTCGATGTTTTCTTGGATGATTTTTTTCAGTTTGGAATGATTTTAAATATTCTGTTAAATAAAACCCATAACCTAAATAATCCACCAGTTCTGGTTAGTTGTAGTTCTTTTAAACTAATTTGTCTATTAAACAAATTTAAATTAATAAGTTCGGTCTCTCTTACTAAAAAATACAGAATACACATACTGACAGACATACATTATAATACTACATTGTGCGTATTTCGTAGTATAACGAGAGAGTACTAGTTTTCGTGGGTGACAGGTTATTAGATGGTTTACCCCTTTTTTTCCCTAGACATGTCAACGAAGTTCAAGTTCATGCAAACACTGAATTTTACGGCATCTTTTTCATATCGCATTAGTGACACTACAACTTAATATACCTCGCCGGCCGGGAATCGAACCCAAGTCGCCTGCGTGACAAGCAGAGACTCTGTCCACTATGCTACCGAGAAGACAAAAATATTGTCGTACCTGCTATAATCTGGACCAGCAGGTGACCTAGCATGGTGTTGTGGTGTGGTAGATGCTGACTGGTTATAGGGAGTGGTTGGAATATCGTTTGGTGTTCTGCTACCACTTGTAGGCGTTACCGAAGGAGCAGCCATTTTTTGTTGAGTAGAGCCAAAGCTTGCACCACCAAGAATACCTATAAGAACATATGTTAACATGTTTATTAATACCCTTTTAATAAAAACGTTTACTCATTATGATTTTCTCTGTAAGGCCTATTTTGCTAAATTTTTAAATATTTGACTGACGGACGTCACAAACAATATATATTATTTAATTGGTGTAAAGAGTTCTCCATCAATTTAAACGATAACCATACATATATTTACAAAAATAAAGTTGAGACACACATATTAGGTTTTTGTTTTTATATGTTTATTGTCGTCAGTCCAAACGACCATTTGGAATAATAGACTACTTTCAGAATTCATAAACATCTCAACACGGGCTTAAAGATTAAAGAAAAAAATAGACATCTATAGGCAGCCTAGACATTATAGGGATGAAGAAACAACGAACAAAATAAGAAGTTCGGGGCCTCTCCACTTGGACTGTTAAGAGATGCATGAAACTGGCACTTCTTGTTACTCTACCGAAAGCCGCTAAAGAAATTTTCTATTGGCTGAATCCTCAGAGCAGATGCCGTGAAAATACCTAGAATAAAGCGACAAGTCCTCCACAGCTGGTCGGTGGGCAAGAGTGAGGTCACTATTAAGGCAAACACCCATATTATGAATATAATTGAGAATGCTAAACGTTGTGGGAAACGTCATTCCCAAACATGAAAACAATATTATAGACAGGGTATATTTTGGAATTTGGCCTAAAAAAGTCTCCAAGTTTTTTTGAGACTGCCGTTGTTATAAATTATTATATATATATATATATATATATATATATATATATATATATATATATATATATATATATATATATATATATATATATATATATATATATATATATAAATCTTTATTTAGCACCTCGGCTAATTTTACATAAATAAGTATAATACAATACAACTAAATTATAATTTACAACAAAAAAAATATGTCCATATAAAAAAATTAAAATTAATAAATATTACTATTATTGTCATTAAAAGTTACATTAAAAAAATTAGTGGGTAAAGCATTTATACATATACAACAAATTAGACGTCATAAATCAAAGAAACAAACATATTATCTAAAATATACAAATACGAAAGGCAGATGTAAAACTTACTCCTCTAATTGAGCAAATCCAAAGAATTCATTAAATGCCTCTTTAAGAGCCTTTTAAACGGTTTTACCGATTGAATAGTTTTTAGGCTCTCAGGAAGTCCGTTATAACTATCAAGACCCCTAAAGAAAAGTGAGTTTTGTGAACGGAACTGAGAGACATTGGGTATATAAAAGTTATTTCTAGAACGAGTGTTATACCCATGAACATTAAAATTGTAATTAACCCTATCCATCAGATACTGGGGAGCTTGTCCTAGGTTTATTTTGTGTATAAAAATTAAAGTATTATACAACAGTAATTCCTTTACTGGTAACCACTGCATTTCTCTCAATAGATCTCTGGTTGGAGTCAATCTAGGCTTCCTAAGAATGATTTTCATAGCCCTATTTTGCAATTTTTGAAGGCGAGAAATCTCATTTTGATTTAAAAGAAATAGAATGGTGGAGCAATAGTTAAAATGTGGAAGTATGATCGTGTTAAATATAATTTTTCGTGTCCACCTTGTCAGATATGCAGAGCAGCGCACCAAATAATTCACCTTAAATGCTATGATCCCAATAACATGATTCGCATGATTTTTAAACTTTAAATTCCTATCTATCAAAACACCTAAATATTTAAAATTTTCAATTCTTTCAATGGAATCGTTACCCACCTTGATGTCAACATTTAGGTTGCAAAAATGTCTGTTATAGGCTTCCTTACCCAAAATCATATATTTGGTCTTGTTTACATTTATTTTTAAATCATTCGTATTGCACCATCTGTAAACGTTTTCCAAAGTTTCATTCAACACTCTCACAATATCAAGTAAGTTAGCAGATGCGAAATAAAAAAGTATATCGTCAGCAAACAGGTGAGCAGAACATACATGAAACAATATCATTAATATATATGATGAAAAGTAAAGGTCCAAGTATACTTCCCTGCGGCACGCCGAAGTCTACTGATAAATCATCAGATAAAATATTATTTATTTTTAAGTTTTGTTTTCTGTTCTTTAAATAGTTCTGAAACCACTTCAAAACGGTGCCCTTTAAACCTATACATGCCAGTTTCTTAATTAAACGCTCTCTATTGACTGTTTCAAACGCCCGCCTCAAATCAAGAAATACTGCTCCAATTGCCAAATTTTTATCAAGATGTAATCTCCAGTCCTTCAGCACGCACTGCACTGCAGTTTCGCATCCAAATTTGAACGAAATCCAGATTGTACACCCGTAATTATGGAGTTCTGGTTTATGAATTGCAACGTTTGTTCGTGAACTGTTTTTTCTATTACCTTTTCGATAGATGGTAAAGAATTAATTGGTCTTAAGTCAGAGGCCTTATTTGACTTAGTTACTTTAGGTATAGGAATAACTGTCGATATCTTAAGTAAATCTGGCATTGTACCCGTCTCCAAGGAAAAGTTAACTATATGCAACAAGGGCTGTTTAATGCTATCAAAAGTATTTCTCAAAAAGTTTACGTCAATATCATCCGGACTAGACTTGTTTGACATATCAAAAATAACACGCTTGAGAGTGACATAATCTAAAGTTCTAAAATCTATTAGACAATCAATGGGGGCGAAGTGTGGAATATCAGGAAAAATAATGTTATTTTTGTCCACTTCTGAAAAGATATCTTTAATGCTGTCTATAAAAAAAGCATTAAGAGCATTAGGTACCTCATCCGCTTTACTTACAATTTGATCATCTATTTCTATATCCGTTAAAATCGTTCTATTCTTCGACACAGGCAGTATTGTTTGTAACGTTTTCCACATCTCTTTTTAATTATTTCTATTGTTATAAATAGCCTCATTGTAAAAAATATTTTTTTCTTCACGTATAATGCGAACAGCAATATTTCTATTTTGTTTATAAGTTTCAAAATTTTCGATTGTTTTATTAGCTTTGTAAATTCTGTAACTATTATCCCTATTACGTGTAGCGAACTCAACTCTATCATTCCACCACAACTTGTATTTAGGTAAAATTTTAACTTGTTTTATTGGGGCTACCTTATTCAATACCTCATTTATCATTAAAATAAATTCGTTATATTTTATATTTATATCTGCACCATAATAGTTAAAACGAACATCCTTTAAGTACCTATTTATTTCAAGATAATCCAAATGGCGCCTCTAGTTTTTATAATTTGGGACTGCCTCTGCAACACCTCACCATTAGTCATTACTTCAACAATATTGTGGTCTGAAATTCTTGGTGCCAGGAGAGCATTTGCAACAAAAGAATCACTATTTGTAAACACTAAATCAATAGTTGATTCTCTCGTCCTTGAAGAACGAGTAACATCATTTACTATATTCTTTAAACCTGTATCATGTATAAATGTTTTAAAGTCGTCATTAATTACCTCTAAAAATTAATATTAAAATCGCCGGCCACCAATACTGTGAAATTCACATCACATACATTCACCTCACACCAGTATTGAAAAAATGTGTAAAAATCAATCATTCTTGAGTTAGGTGACCTATATAGTGACGCAATCATAATTTTTTTACCGTTTAAAATAAACAAGACTGAAACCAACCAGTAAACCTTTGAAGACAGTACCTATTAGATTTTAAAAATTTTATATCATGTCTAACGTAAAGTAATGCACCTCCCGTATGACGACTGTCACTGTCAACTCTTTCTATATTATAACCGTCAATCCTTATTTCATTATCGAGGATGTATTCTGTCAAACAGGTCTCTGAAAGGGCAACAACCAGAGGTTTCCTATTTAGTACAAATTGACATATTTCATCATAATGCGCTGGCAAACTTGACGCATTTAAAGATATTATAAAAGGAGTTTTAACTAAACTATCAGTACTTTCTCCTGTCCCCGCTCTAAAAAAGAAAGTGGAGAAGTCTCACCTCTGCCCTCGCTCTGCACGTCACTTATTTCTACAGTCCTAACAATAGTAAGGGTCTTATAAAGAGATCCGTTACGTTCAATTACGTTAACAATTAATTTGACTAAATTTCTATTTTCTAACCTATGACCTTTAACACTACTAGTATCTAAGTATGAAATCTTTACATCTACACAGTTATTTACTCTATTAAGAAATTCTCTAAGTCGACAATTAAAATCATATATTTTAGTAAAATTATTGTATACTACAGGACAAGACAAAAATAAAATTTGTTTTTAAACATGACCTTAGCTTACCCCAGATTTTTAATACTGAACATTATTATTTAAAAGTCATTAGCTCCCGCCATCACAATAACATAGTCCTTGTCTGTAAAGTTCCTCGTCAACAGATCAATGCTTTCAATGACACAGTCAAAGGAGGCACCACTTTTACAAGGGATTCCACGGAAAAATTCTGCATACAATATTCATTCCTACTTAAGGCTTTATGAAGATATTTTCCATTTTCGTCACATATTATCATGATTCTATTCTTGACATCACAGGACACTAATTTCTGCGGCACTGGTTGATTTATTTTAGACCTATCTTCAGGTTCTGCAAATACTTTTTTTCAATTTTGTATTGATCTGATCTTGAGAATCAGTAGAATCAATCCCGTGGTCATTACTTTCGGGTATTTGCTCATTTGCACTTAAATTACTCAACATTAATTTAAGCTTTTCTATTTCTTTACTAAAGTCCTCATTTTCCTGTTCCAAAACCTCATAGCTGCAACCATTTGTCTATTCATAATAATTAAATCATTAATATCTCCTTCTAGCCTAATCTTTTCCTCTTTCGAGTTTTTAAACTAACTGTCATATCTTTTAGCGTCTTATCATAATCGAGTAAAGTTTCGTCAGTTTTACTAAAGGAGTTAATTTGATCTAGGTTCATTTCAAATGTCTGAGTAGCCATATTCTGATTAAGATTACCATATCCGCAATCAGTTTGAACCTCTTGACTAGTATAAATATTAAAAGTTTGCGTACATATATCCTTAAAATTTGTTCTTCCTTAGCTTTTTAACTGCACTAAGTTCATGAATTAGTTGTTTGTTGACATTCTGAAGTCTCTGGATTTCTTTCATTAGCTGTTCCTCAGCAATGGTGGCCTCTTCAACAAAATTGGCTGAACTTCTTTTCTGTCTTTTAATGTAAGAATTTTTTTCTTCAAGTTCAACTTTTAGATTATTTATAATTTGACGCAACTCATCCATCGCATCTGGTTCAACATTGGTAGCGGTTTCGGCACACTCCCTTGAACACCAAATAAGGTTATCATGAATTTCCACATGTCCTTTATTTCGTCTTACCCAGCAGCTTTTGTGAAGAACACTCTTACAAACAAGGCAGTACCAATTTGGTTGCTCTTTTGTCCTACAGCACTTAAATGATGTCGCCATACTTGCAGAAAATCATAACTAGTGTATCCCTGCTTAATGTTAACGTCGGTAAACTATAAAATAACGTAAGGTGCTGCGAAAACTCACTATTAATTTATTTATCAGAAACCTTTGTTATAAAAAAGGCAGAATTTTGTTATTATTTATTTTTGGAATGTCTAGTTTAAACCAATTTGGGAAAGAAAATCATGATTTTCCTGTTGATTTATCACTTTTCAAGTTTCTTGTTTACTATAAAAAATAGCGCTTTAAAAATGGTATTCATTGATACTACACTCATCTTTAACTATTTGAAATTGCCTTAAAAAATCTTAATAAACCGACGAGCAAATTAAAGTACATCCCGATATCTTTAAACTTTACAGACGAAAAAAAGCTTTTTGCTAATTAGAATCGTTCTCAAAGGTAACGCCCACAAGGATAAACGATTCTTTATATAATATTGGGCAAGAGTTCAACATGTTTAAAATTAATACAAAGACTCTGCTCACAAATCGGTTATTAATTAAACCGCTACCACAGGTAAAGCCAAAATAGTTAAAACTAATCAATCATATTTCTTTTTATTTCATCGTATTTTTACATTTGTTAGCATACACTTATTCTGCATGATAACATGGATCAAGTGAATTATTAATTAGTATATACTAAAAACTGACTGTAATCCAAAGCAAGCACCTTATCAATAAAACAATGGCCAAGAGTTAGATTGAAAGGGACATAAAAGGCACAGATAATAAGTTCTTGAAAAGCTTCGTTAGTGATACTATTCTAAAAACTATTATTTATATATTATATATTTAAATTATATATATATATATATATATATATATATATATATATATATATATATATATATATATATATATATAAATGACATGTAAAATATTATTTACCCCAGAAGTGACTCTGAAGGAGACGAGGTATGAGGTAAGGTCCAAAAGTTTCAGCCTGTCGTAGAAGGAACGGCGAAAGAAAAAACTAAGCATGTTATTCCTTTTAAAAAATATGGTTTTTCCTTGGTAGAAAAATGAGTCTTTACAGCGACCTTGATTTCATTATCGTTGTTATACTTCCTCCCTCGCAAGTCAGGTTTGAGTTTTGAAAATAAATATTAGTCACTGGGAGCCAAGTCGGGACTATACATACTTGCCCAAAGGTGTGCTGAACGGGAGCATTGTCTTGAAGAAGACGAACACCGCGTGCCAATTTTCCTCGTCTTTTCCCTTTGATGGCATCTCTTAAGCGGTGAAGAAGAACTGCATAATATTCCCCATTTACTGTAGTATTTCTTTCTTTAAAATCTATTAGAAGAATGCCTTTGAAATCACAAAATATTATCGCCATAACCTTTTTTGTAGACTGAACAAACAACCTTGGATTTTCGAGGCGGTGCCTTCCCTGGTGTCCTTCACTCCATGAACTTCCTTTTTGAAAAAGGATCATAGTACAGGACCATAGTCTCATCCCCTGTAACAATAGACTCCAATACTTCCTTTAGGTTGAGGTTGTATTCATTCAAACACTCCTGGCAGCATCGCACACTTACTTGTTTCTTGCTGCAATTTCTTTTGTCTTGAGACGTCGATCACTAAGAACCTCCGACTCCACAAGGCGATAATATCCGTGGTAATGATTTCTGCAGGCCGACCGGAACGAGGATCATCTTCAAGCCTTTCCCGACCCAATTTAAACAATTTGGTCCATTCTTTTACGGTCGAGTAAGACGGGGAAGATTCCTCGTACAGTTCATCCAAACGTTATTTGATTTCTGTGGTCGAGTGCCCTTTCTTCGTCAAGAATTTAATGACTGTATTCAAGTTTAAACATTGCAAAAACACAACGACTACGTCTGCTTCAACCCAAGGCCTACGCAAAACTAGTTGAATCAAACAGTGGATTTTGTACATACGCTAATATTAGATGTTCAGTCATATGACGAGCAGTGACGGAACCGATTTATTTAATTCGAACCTGGTCAGGCCGGAAATTTTTGCTCCCTACCTCGTCCTTTCAACTTACCGCTGATTTAGGGTGTACCATATAAATTGCAAAAAATATTGTCCTTATACAAGCTTACAGGCTAGATTCCTTTATTTATTTAAAAAAAATACTAGCTGATCTCTAATTTAAAGATAAAAAATTATGTAATTTTACCGAAATCGGCAAAGAAATCTTTTTTCTGCTCCTCTAAATTTTCTTGGGGTGGTACTGCTTTAGAAGGCTGTTGACTTTTATTCACATTGGGAACAGAACTATTAAAGTTACTCCAACCCCCTAAAAGATTGGTATTGTCACCACCTCCACCTATAGATCCAAATGGGTCAAATATGTCATTTGATTTTGATGTGTTGGAAGCAGTATTGTTATTGCTGGTTGGTGCTGAAGTAAACGCCGAAAATACATCGTTGTTTGCCGCTCCATTATCTGCAAAGCAAAATAGATCGATAAATTTAAGGATATTTATAGACAAGGGGATTTCTAACTTAGCCTTACAAGTTTAGGAATACATTGGCCAGGAATATCTTTCTCGATACAAATAAAAATAATTTTTAAAAAGGCTTGACAAAAATTCTTTTAAAAAAGGAAATTTAACCCATTTAATCGACTTTACCAGCTGCCCCACATTCGCTTTTAGTAATAGGTGGGTTATTAGTGGCATGTAAGCAGTGAATTTCCGTGCTAAATGTTGTACTATTTCTATCTTTTTGTACTAGCGTGACCCGCGTAAAGAACACTGAACACACCTCTTCTTGAGGCGTTGCAATCGAGGAAAAGTGGGTTTTGTCTGTCTTGCTTAGATAAACAATAAAATGTTTTTATTCTCACGCTCTAAATAAAACGTAGACTCAAAGTCCTCATCAATCAATCTGTGTTTGAATTCTAAAAGCTTGTAACTTTGTTTAGAATTTTGTATAAAAAAATATTTGGCAAAAGCATTAATATGGTATAAAGTGTTATTTTCAGGCAATAAAATAAATATGTGCATGGAGCCTATTTTCCTAACTGAAAAGTAGTGATTTTTTAAATAACGCTTATTTCTGTTATGTACTAACCAGAACTAACCTGACAAGTAGTTATATCAAGGGCGTTAGTACTAAACATTTCTAATAAATTTATGAGAATTAAAAATATTTTTTGCCTTAAAATTATGATATACAAAATACATAAGAATCACAATAGTTTACCATCATATTGTTAAAATAAAAATAACCTTATGCTTACCTAAACCAACAAGGAGATCAAAGTTTGAGCTAGGTGAGGGTTTTACTATATTCTGTGGTACCGACGGTCCCGTATTTAAATTAAGCAAATCAACAGCTTCTTCTACGATTTTAACTTCTTGTTCGATAATTTGCTCACTGTCAAACTTGGGTTGGTTAGAATATTTTTGTTCTTTTTTAATAGGTGTAGGACTAACTGACGGTGGTTCAGGCCTCAATGGTCTCTCAGGTCGTGGAGGTCGTTGTACCGGCTTTCTACTTGGTTTACTCCTAAAATTGTCTACAGTTTCATCTTTTTCTATTTGAGAAGTAAAAACTGTATCCGAAATACGATCCGTTTGATCTGTTTGCCACGGAGCAGGTTGGGAAGGTTTTCTTTCAGTATCACCAACAAAAACATTAAGTGTAACTGTAAAGCTCTGCTGATAATGTTCTTGTCCTTCCGACAGCTCATCTAACTCAGATTTTGGAAACTGTATAGATGTTTCTTCCTCCGGTATATACCCTGTATGTAACTGTAGTTGACATATTTTAATACCTGTGGCTTTGCCTTGTGACATAACTCCTCCAAGTATATTTCTAGCGTGATAGATTATTACACATACATCTCCACACACAGTAACGTTTATGGGCAGCAAACATTTTCCATCAGAAATGTTGTACAACCTCATTTTCTCATAGTCTTGAAGTGATGACAGTATGCAACGATTTTCACTGTAAACTTCCAAATAGGGTCTGCAACCATCTCTCACCTTTGTAAAAAGAGGAATTGGTTGCATTTGAAGAGAAACTAGGGTAACTGGGTTATAATGTGGATAAAGGGGTGGATTTCTTACAATGTCGGCAAGGTAATAAAGATACCTAAAAAAGTAAAAATGAAATAAAACTAAATGCACTGAAACATTTTTTCGTAAATTTTACTTGAGTCTTTTTGATTAAAAAAAAACTTTGTTTATTTCATTAAAAGTTGTACAGAAAGACGCTTATAGAAAATACCTTAATCAGCCAAAGTTTAACTGATCTAATTTTGAGCTGAAATTGTACAGGGTTATCATTTATATTTTGACACCCACTTACAACAATAATTTAAAAGGATAGAAAAAAAAACGTCTTGTATAAAAGTTCCGTAGTGTTTCATCTATTATCGTTTGAGCATAATGAAAGAAACAAATGAACATCAAAAAGTGAAGAAAAATGCCAGCAAACCATTTATTTTTAAAAAGAAGATGAATAGACCTTTCATTTTAAATATACAGGGAGTTTCATTTTAAAAAATGTTAATTTATTTATTTATTTTTTAACTTTTTGATGTGCATTTGTTTTGTTTTGTTAAGCTCAAAAGATAATAGATGAAAAACTATTAAACAAATTTACAAGAAGTTTTTTTCTATTCTTTTTAGTTATTGTTGTAAGTGGGTGTCAAAATATAAATGAAAACCCTGTACAACTGTGATTTATGTGTCAAAGCCTACAAAATTTAAAGAATAAAATAACCATGACTAATATGATATATTTAAGAAGAGTATGTAATAGTTGGTTGAAATTGTGTAATACTTTATAGTTCAAAAATGGGAAAATAATATCAGAAGATGGTTAAAACTGTGAATTTTTTAAAAATATTAAGGTATATGCTTGAATGTATCTAAAGATAGCTGCGTCATAGTATGGATAATAATAATAAAAAAGAAGTACTTAGTATGTTTATAAATACAAAGTAAATTATTGGATACTAATATATTACCTTAGTTCTGAGGGTCTCATATTTGGCGGACATCTTTTGACAGCAAACATTTGTAAAGCGTCTTCAGGAATTTCATATAACCCAGCGTAAATTAAAATAGCGCATACTAAAGTAGCCGATGTGGCTTTACCATCTGTGCAATGTATTACAACTACATTTCGACTATCACCTGTAAAAAAGAAAGTTAAAGTATATTATGCAGTTAAATATAAAGATAAATAAACAATCTAGGGGAATTTTGTAAACAAGCAAATATGTTAATCGAATTTAGGCGTTGAACCAATTATAACCAAAAGAAATAGGTATTTACCACTGCATTAAGGCGGTATGGGTGACTTTACCTTTGACGTTTTATTCAGAGGATGTATGTGAAAGGTATCACCAAGTCCTGTCATTAAATATCAATTATTACCACGGTTAATACCGTAGAATTTTCGGTAGTTCGCCTAAATTCGATGGTAGTTGAAGGATTTTTATTTAGCTTGTAAAGGTAAAATTAAAAAAAAAAAAAAAAAAAACTTGCAGGTTTTTTGTGTATTTAAAAATTTAAAAAATTTACTATTTAAGAATTTAAGTTTTCCGGACCTTATTTTTTAATATGGAAAAACAACATACATATTATTGTCACTTTCTTTGTACATAATTACTAGTTTTTTAACAACTATATTCTACTTTAATTTTATGATATAAACTGGCTTTTTTATAACTTTTTTTTGTAAACCTTTATACCAAAAAACAACAATGCTTTAGACTCGATTTTAAAAATAAAACAAAAAGGACCATAATTATTAAATAAACATTGAAATGGCAGCGACAAGTACCAAACAGAGTAACTGCAAAGGAAATTAAAAAAGCTGCAAGCTTATGCATCAAATCAAAGTTAAGTTACCTGCTAGGTATTGGTAAATATCTTCACATAACTGATACAGTGAATTAAGTAACGGGGCCTTAAAATGATCTGGATATGCAAAGGAACAATCTACTATTCTAGCCTGGCCAAATTTGGATTGGTAGGGTTTGTTTGTTAAGTTGTATATGGAATACCTACAACGTAAATGCAAATATTAAAATATACTATTACACAAGAAAACAGTAATAAAAATCACGTAGTTGTGTTATACCTCTATCTCAATTACAGGGGGATTAAGGGCGCGTTTTTCCAACCTAAATATTTTTATTAGGCTATATGTATAAAAAGTTTAAATATGTTCTATATTATTGTCGTGGATTAATTTATTACGAAATATATAAAGAGACAGAATCAATTGACCATTACAAATTTGCCAATCACCTAAGATAGGTATTTCTGATTTTAAAAGGTTTTTTTAGTTTCCAAAGCGGTCCCTTCTTGCTTATCTGGCGAGTAGCCCACAGAATATTTTGTAATATATGTATTAAAAGTTATTAATCAGAAATATTAGTTAAAATTATGGAAAAATCACACAGTCGTCAAAAATAGGCATAATATTTTCCTTACGTTTACCGCTATTTTTAACGAAACTATCTTTGAAATCATATATATGAAGTTTAATTTTAATAACCATAATATATTTTTTGCAAAATTTCCGTCATTCGTTAGAAAGAAAATCAATATCAAAAAGGTTTTAACAAAATATGTTTAAGCATAATAATATTTCACTAGTTGAATAACGTTAACATAACAAGAAGTGAATACCTAAAAAGCTGACACACACGGTACATATTATTAAGGAGTATTACGCTTTAGACGCTACATATTTTAAAAATTTACTTTTTATTTGCCTTTTAAAAGAATAAAATTTATTTTGAATTATTTAATCAATAATTTGGCCTTTTGATATTAAAAAAAAATACCATATTCTCAATAGATTTATAATTACCTGTAGTTTGGGTGCCTAGAATCTAAAAACAGTCTTACATCTTCAATATGGTTAGTTTTGTATGCAGATTCTAATCCCTCAGACGGGTAGGGCATTACTATTATCCTAGAAGATATATAGTGTATATCTAAATCCGTCCTGCCCATACTCCTAAAAAAAAACATCTGGTAAAAGGAACCGATAACGTAAGATTAAGTTTATTTAAGGAGAAAAAAGCTACATAGAATTTCGGGAAACGACCGCTGTCGACGCGGAAAACCTGGCTTTTGCTACCGGAAATTCACCCTGCCATCTATAGGTGCTGTGGAGCAGTTTTTGACGTGCCGGGATTGATTCCCAACCCCCTTTTCTCTAAATAAGTGGTGGCGTCGACTGTGCGGTGGCCAGAAATACAAACTGGTCGGGACAAAAAAAGGATCTGACAAAAACCAGTTATACCTGTCACGCCACTTCATTTTTGAGCACCTAGATATGCATTGTAATAGCTATAATTTGTGAATAGATTGGATACTTTGGTACGGTTTATAGCCGGACAAACCGCTGTCTCTACCGAATACGGATAGCTTCATATCTTAACAGAATTGTGATCCAAAGTGTAAGCAATATATAACGGGTCGCTCTACCTCTTGTGAAACTTTGATATGGGGTGAAACCAAGCTAGCAAATTGCCTTGTACATAAACAGAGCCCAAATTATTCATTTTTAACCATAAAGATTTTTTTTACAAAAAACTTTACACGGATTTTTTGAAATATTTTTTTTATAAAATATATTTCTTGCAATGATCTATCTGATAAAAAACAGCAGGTAGACTTTTGAAACCGGTCATTGTTAAACCTTTTGTGAAAAAGACCTCTTTTACTCCCTCCTTTAAAAAAAGGTTAAAATACATTTTTTCATACTCATATAATTTTAATTTTTAAAATTCAAAATGGAAAGAAAAATCCAAGAGGGGCTGACTTAAATCTGCATTTTATCAGTGGCAGAATAAATTTTCTTTTCAAAAAGCTTTCTTAATATTATTTTTGTTGCTATTTAAAAAAAATACAGTTTCAAATCACGCAAGTACTTACATATGTACAGGGTTTTTCCTAATAATTTGCCTTTCATGTTTAAGGAAATTAAGAAAATTTAAAAACTTTTGTATGACCACCTTTTTGTATTTTTTTCAGAAAAATAAATCAACGGATGACAAATTTCTTTAAAGGCTTGACACATATTAACAATAAACCTATTTAAATTTAATCATCATTCAGCTGAGCACTGTACCTTTAAAATTTATTTGGAATAATACGCTTTATTTATTAGATTTTTATTTTATTGTTTTATAGGAAATATCCGAGATTTGAATTAAATTTTATGTAGGATTTAATGACATGAAAAATAAATTAATATACGGCTGATCAAGCGTGGGCTTTGAACGTTACGGGATGTTTTGTCTTTAAAACGTTTTTGTACTTCCTTTTTTTTCCTTAGTTGAGGTTAACTGTAAGGAAGAATTGACAATTCTGGGTAAGAAAGGTACTTTTATCTCAAAACCCTAGGTCTAACCGTCTGCAAGAAATTTTAGTTAAAAATTTAAAAAAGCACATCTTAATTCAAATTGTAACCTTATTTTATTATCTAATTTAAATTAGTAAAAAAAATCGTTTAATAATATTTAAAGTTCAGCCTTTTTTAAAATTTTGTACGAAGCATTTTTGCAGTTATTGTGATATATTTTCTTATTCCCAGAAGTACATTTAATGAGATTAAATAAGAAAAAATGAATTAGATCCTTGTCGTACAAACTTGTCAATTAGGAAATTTCTCTTCATAAAACCGTTTTGCTTCCTTGCACTTTCCAAAGGCTTTCGCAAACATAATTTAAACAGTAGATGTGTAAATTATCATACTTTTTTTAAACCCACCAAACGCACTTCTTGTAATAAGAAAAATAATAACAATTTGCGTTAAGATATGTATTAAAATTTTAAACATTAAAAAATCTATTATGCTAATATATTATCATTTTTCCGATAACTTACTCATAATGAATAAATTAAATTATTTTGGAAGAGAATGAAAAAGCAAAACATACCTGATAAGCAAAATTAAATAGTGCTCAAAGTACACCTTCATAAAATAATAAGAAAAAAATATATATCACGGAAAATAGAAAGAATTTCTGGGAATATACAAATGCAAGTAAAAAATATTTACTGATTGTCCGTCTTATTTTAAAATTACCATTCTTTACTTTCATTAATAAATATAATTTCAATATAAATTAAAAATTTTGAAAGAAATTTGTTTTAAATAGGTTGTTTTGTTTTTTTAAAGCTGTCACATGTAAAATATTTACTTACTTGTGAGAAAGATTGAATTATTACCTATTCTTCTATGCTTTTTATCAGTTTATCCAAGTACATCCTATTTTAAAGCTTAAAACCAAAACATATACTTACTGTTGCACGGTAGAAATAACCTTTGAACTTGTATCCTTTAAATTCTTTAAAAAGCTTCCTGCGCCACCCTTGAGAGACGAAAATAGTCCCGCTTGTTTGGGTTGTTCAGGGTGACGTTGAGGGATTGGTGAGTTGTGCGGGTGTAAAGCGGGGGGCGCTGGCCTATGAGGCGGAACAGCTGGTCTTGGAGGAACCTAAAAAGCACAGAGGTTACAGACGGGAAAAACAAAAATATTAGGCTTAACATAGGTAAATCGGAACTAATTAATAATATCTTTTCTTATTTAGGTACAAAAATGAATTCCTTTTTCCTTGAATCTTGTGAAATAATGGTACTTTATTTTTGGTTAAATTTTACGTTTTTGCCGCTGCCCTGTAGGCCGTTGATCATTTAAGGCTTTTTCTGTAGCATTTTCTTTTAATATTATGCAGAACAAACCACAAAATATAGTATCCATTCTAATAACCAGAAAAAATGAAACTGGAAAAGATACAACTTTAAGTGAGCCGGTTCGTAAAGCACTTAAGACTAACATAGATATACAAATATTATTTCTTTATACAATCAAAAATGTATGATAAAAGCAACATTTTTACTTATACTTATATCGTCCCTGTACAGTCAAAAGATCGTAAGCGCCAATCTTTTAAAATCCGTAACCATAAAAACGGGCAACAGATAACAATAACTGTAATATTTAATATTGTAAGCGCGTAGTTATTTCCATTTGTTGTAAAATTGTAAAAATGTCGCAAACGAAACTTTGCCAGGGCAAGGACGATATTTCCATTTAATATAAAATAATATAAGAAGTGATATTTTAAATGATAAAATATAATGGCCTTATAGAAAAAAAGTCTTTGTCATAATATAATAAAAAACAAAACTTGTAAAGATAAATAATAGCAATAATTCATATAAAAATTGTATGCCTTTGGATTTGAAAATATTTTTTTTATCATTTTTTTAACTGGTGAATTTTAATTTTGTCTAATATGGAGGACTGTATGGAGATAATAGATAAATTTAAAGCGCACCACACTGGTTCAAAAGTCACAAGAAGCGGCAAAAATCTATTGGCTTATAATGTGCCATTTCGCGCATGTCTCTGTAAGAATAGTCCATATAAAAACATAGGCGGCCGCCCGCCAGTTAAAATTTAACCTTTTAAGCTACTTTTTATGTTTTTTTTTCAATGAACACCGAATTTTCATTCTTATACTAATCCAACTATACAATCTTGGTGTTTGTATATAGCGAAGAAATCAAATAAAAACATCTCTCACCACAACAGACGCAGGTGGTCGCAGCTAAAATGTTTTTGTTTATTTACAAGAAGGATTAAAATATTTATCCATACAACTTTCAGCCCACCGGAACCCGCCGATAAAAGTAAATTCATCAATATTTTCCATTACATTTGATCGTAATTATTATTATTTTTTTAATTTCAGATAGTTTTTAGTTTTGATGAATTTTTAATTTTTATTTACTGTGTAATATGTATGCTATAGGTGTAAAAAACCAATCAGATATGACTTTTATTAAATTTAAGTTCCCATTTTTGAACGTATGAATTAAACTGAAGTTTTAGCGGCACGTCCAAAATAAGTAAAAATATAATTGTTTAACGTTCTTGACGTATTTTTGTTCATACGCGATTTTTTTCAAATAATTCTTATGGAGTACGTTACTACATCTCAAGAGATATGTTCAAACTTTAAAATGGCTATTTTTTTCACTAGCGTCTAGAAATACCCCGTGATCACGAGCTTCTTGGCAGTGCTAACACATGAAACGCTTTATTATGCAGGGACTTGGGTAAAAAATTACATTTTAATGTAATAATTTAGGGTCTTTTTTTAATACGTCACCGCATTTTTACGTCTGAAATATAATAAGGGGAAAATAAAAAGCCGCTTTGCTAACCAGAACTAACCATGACCGACTAGAACTTAGGGCTTTTGAATTTGTCTAAATTATTTGTAGAAGTTATAAAAAAAAATTTAACAACGTATTAAAAAACCCGGGGAATTTTCCGCGACAACCCGTATAAAAACACGTATCCTGGTTTTACACCTTTTTATTGGATTTATGGTTTACAAACGTTTCTATGGTAACAATTCAACGTAACGTAATTATGACAACTCTTTAACCTCTAACTATCTGTCAACTTCTACTCGCTGTGAAAGGCAGAAAGAAACTGGCCCGTGCGGACTTTCTTCGCGCTTTATATAGTAATGCGGAAAGGAATGGAAAAGTCTGGAAAAGTCTAGAATTAGCTGGAAGAATTCTTTTACTACAGGATGCAAAAAAAGTGTAAAATGGATGTCTCCAGCGCCCTTGGGATAATCCGCAATCCGCAATGACCGTCAGAAAAAGGGAAAACTAAGGTAATTTATTTTAAATAAATTATTAACCAAAATAAAATAATTCTAACCTTTTACAATTCTATTAACGAAACAGATATTTTTAAAGTCCGTAACAATATAATTACACTTTTAAAAAAATTATAAATTCTAACATATCAAAAATTATAATCATTTTGTTAATAATTTCTATGTAGGGATAATTAAGACAAATTCAAAAGCCCTAAGCTTTAGTCGGTCATGGTTAGTTCTGGTTAGCAAAGCGGCTTTTTATTTTCCCCATGTATCTCTAGACGCGAGTATTTTTTTCACCCTTGAACCACTGTGCGCTCTTTTGACTCATAGTCGACCTTAAATAATTTTTTATAAGTTTACGCTTAAAAAAAGATCGTACAGCATTTGCAACAGATACGGGCTGAGTGAGCAGAATGCGAATAGCGTTGGTTATTAAAATAATAATTCCAATATAAATACATCATAGTTGGATATGTTTAATTTCCTCGCGTAAATCGACTCCCTATATATCTCCATTTTTATTAAATCTCAGTTTTTGTTCCAAGTTTTTACAAGACACTATTATTTGCTGTTTTTGAGGACTATCTTCCAAATTGTATAAAAATTTAAAAGAAGCAACATAATACCCCAAAACTAGTGCTTGATTAAGAAGGCAGTAAAAGAAATTAATTTTGTATGGAATTGATTTGTCAAATATTGCTTTAATTCTTGGTTTTACATAAAAAAAAAAACGCCCGTTTATAAAGCATTGCGATTCCACTCATTTCTCTAGTCCTCCATAATATGACAAACAAATGACTAAGGTGCATGTGCGAGGTGGCTTGAGCTGCCTGCTCGGCGTTCAATTCACTCCAAATCAGCACGTTTGCCGCGGACGGCCGCCGCGGGTAATCGATAAGCACCTTCTAAGATAAAATCTGAGTAAATACAAAAGCATTGTCATCATTATACTTACTGGTTGTGATGGTGGATTTGATCTGGTTTCATTTCCATTGTGAGCCAAGTTTGGTTGCTGAGATGGTCTGGGTGGTGGTGGCTTATGTATGGGAGAGTCGTTTAATGCACAATCACCGTTACCCTAAATATATTAGGATATAGTACATATTTAGGATATAGTAGATATACACAGAAGATTTTTTATGTATAACAAATAATTAAAAAATAATGAAAAGGTATTAAAATTAAAAATGTATTAATACAATTTAAAGACGCTATAAATAGTGCCGTAAAAAATGCAAATGAAATGACTCAATTCTATAAAATAATTATACATGTATTGCCGGCAAACAGCGTAAAAATCTTATTTAACTAACAAGAACTAACCATTTAGTAATTTCCTGATTCCCTGTAATGCCTAGGCAAAGGATGACTTAAAATGAATATTATGCTGTTTTCCTAAAACATATTACAGAAAATAACTGAATAGTTACGCAAATACTGTAATAATAAGGCTATTATGCTATTTGCCGGCATGTTCTGACTAGTCATTACAGTAATGACGGATTTCAGTGTTTGACGCCGACATATATCCTTGGATTCCCTAAGGCTACATTTAATTGTTGACCAACTAGTGTAAATAGCAGAAAACACACTACCAAAGAACGAGTTGCATATTACAAAAATAAGTGAACCTAAAGTTAAGGGGTACAACTTAATAATAATATATTCAGAATTTGGTGTTTTTACAATATACATATTACAGTATAATTATAAACCATATTGTATTACACATTAATAATATAAATAATGCACCTAGGGAACTGAACCCCTGTATGTGCATACTCAAATCTGCTATTTAGTTTATTCAGTCATAAGTAATATCACAGTTACATTTAAAATAATACATCAAATTTATGAGAGTTGGTTGAAATAAATGCTTTACAGAAATGGCCAAACTTTTTATATTTACGATGTTTTTTTTTTCTTTTGGGATTAAATTATAAATTTTTGGTGCTAGATAGTTAATCGATCTAATATTAATATTAGTATTGCTGCTAGGAATTAATAGTTGTTTATTGGTTTTCGATCTTGTGTCATGAGAATGGTTAACATATTGTTTCAGTTTAGAATTCTTATGAACAAAAACACATAAGGAATAGACAAAGAGGGATCGAGCATTAAGGATTTCGGTAGAATACAATAGTTGCGTAGAATATCTTTTGTTTTTTTTTTATATGATTTTTAATATATAATTTTGGATAATTTTAAGAGGATATAGAGAGTTTTCGTACAGACCTCCCCACACAACTATTCCATATCTTATTAGAGATTTCACTAAAGCTCTATATAGACAGATTAGCATTTTTTATTGAGTATTTCACGGAGTGTGTAGAACTTGTGAATCAATTTTCTGATGTTTTTTGTCAACCTTGATATATGTGGACCCCATTTTAAATGCTTATCTATTATGATGCCAAGATACTTTATATTGTCTACTTCTGTTATTGGCAAGTCTAAATTTTTTATATTCAGTTCGTTAAAATGAGGACGGTTAGCAGCTGTCAGAGAAAAGGCTATATAGTTTGTTTTACTTGCGTTTAATGTTAATTTATAGCAATCTAACCAGTTTTTTATCAATTTAACACCACCCACAGCCACTTCCCTTGCCTGAGCCCAGGAGTCTCCAGAAAATATAGCCACTGTATCATCAGCATAAGAAATGAGCGCACCACCATCTATATTCATGGCAGTAAGAGAATTTATGTAAATTATAAAAAGTACTGGACCTAAAACGGTTCCTTGCGGGATACCAATTTTTACAGGCAGCGGATCGCTCCTTGTCCCTCCTATTTTTACTAATTGTTGTCGCTCGCTCAGATAGCTATCGAAGACATCCAACGCGGTACCCCTCACCCCATAGGTGTTTAGAACACTCAGAAGCAAGTGATGAGGCACCGTGTCGAACGCCTTCGCGAGATCAAGAAAAACAGCTAAACACTTTTTATTATTATCCAAGTAAGAAGTAATTTGTCCAACAAGTTCATAGATTGCATTTTCAGTACTTAGACCATATCTAAAACCAAATTGGTTATCGGATAAGATTTCATTACATACAAAGTAACTTACAATTCTATCCTTCAGGCATTTTTCAAAGATTTTTGAGAAATTATTTATCACACTTATAGGTCGATAATTTGAAACATCTCTTTTATCTCCAGCTTTATATATCGGTGTAACAATTGAGAATTTTAGTAATTTAGGAACTTTGCCTAATTTAAAAATGATATTTATTATATGCATTAAAGGATCTAATATGTAAGGATGAATAAATTTTATAATTTTAGCATCAATTCCGTCTAAACCCGATGCACAGTCATTCTTAAGAGAGTTTATGTAGGATATTAATTCATTTTTACTAACTGGTCTCAGAAACATAGATGATCTTGCGTTATATTTTATTTTAAATTGTGTGGCATGTGATTTAATTTTTTTATACATATTTAGACCAATATTCGTGAAGTACTTATTACAATAATTTGCCATCTCCTTATCAGTAGCAAAGCCAACACCATTGTCCTCTAATTTTAATTTTTCATCAGATTTAGAAACTTTTTGATCTGTAGCTTCAGCAATTAGTTTGTAAATATTTTTAAGTTGTTCTTGTTATTTTCTATTTCCCTTTTATAATAATTATGTTTACATTTATTTATCACTTTGTTGAGGTTATTTCGATATTCTTTATAATGTCTATTATTATCTTCATTGAAATGAGTCAAAAGCATTTTCTTAAGCTTATCTCTGTGTTTTATAGAATTTATAATCCCCGTTGTTATCCATGGTTTAATTTTGTTATAAGATTTTGTTGTAACAGTTTTTTCAGTTTTGGATTGATTAAAAATGTTGAAAAATATGTCATAAAATTTTTGCAGGGCAATTTCAGGGTCATTTGCGTTGGTGACATCTGTCCAGGTTTGATTTCTGAACAAATTCCTCAACATATTGTAATCCACCTTTGTAACTGTATATGTATTCATTTTTGGAAGTTTTTGCGTTATAGGCTTTATTTTATCAATATTAATCATTATAGGGTAATGGTCTGTTACCGATGAATTAAGAACGTATGAAGAATACTTCAAAGAGGTGGTATTAAGCCTTGCTCTGACAAAGATATGATCTATACATGATTGTGAACTATTTGTTACTCGAGTGGGAGTGTTTACTGCTGATAAAAATCCAAAATGATTTAAACTAGTAACATATAAATTAACAAGATTATCTTCATGATCACACAGATTTATATTTACATCACCCATAATAATATCAATGTGGTTTTGTTTTTTGTAGTTAAATAATCTTCAATATCATCCAGAAAGCTCTGAATATTTGTTGAAGGAGGCCGGTACAAACAGGTTATTCCAAATTCAGTATTTTCTATTTGAAAAATAATTTCTGTAAGAGTTACTTTAGATCTTGTTAGTTTTATATTCTGAAAATTTGCATTTAAATTTGATTTAACAAAGATTACAACCCGTCGTTTTTATTAATGTTGGCATCATTGTAAAACACTTCATAACCTTGGATGTTGTATACCTCATCAATATGCCAGCACTCGCTTAATATAATTATGTCAGTAAATTTTATATTATATGCTTCTAAGAAAGTTAAAAAATCATTAAAATTTTTACGAATGCTACGTATATTGAGATGCAACACACTAAGTAACTTATTATCTAAAGAAATTTTCTTGTATAAATTATCACAGTCAATCACTTCATGTTGTATGTTGGATCTAAGTAAGTCAAGCTCATCTAGTATACCAACTTCTTGTTGTTTATTAGCCATGACCATAGTCTATTTTACTTTTTAGCACACTCACGAGATATTGAAATGATGGACATAAGGGATCATTTGATGTATGTTCAATATGGTATTTTAAATTGTATTTTTATTAGCGTTAATACAATTTTGACACTGTTTCCTATTTTTTGGACAGTCTTTAACTTCATGTTCTTCAGCACAGAATTCACAAACTAGTTTATTTTGACAGTCACTATTTTTATGATAAGCTTCCTGACACTTAAAACATCTCGGAATTGACAAGTCTTCATAAACAGGACATCTTTCCCAACCAATAAATACTTTTTTATTGCTTTTATTGTAAATATAATTTAAAAAATCTTGGATATTTATATTTTATTTAATTATTATTAGTTAGATTTAAAAGTTAAATATTGACAGCATCAATATAAAGCTCTAAATGTATGTAACTATAATCTAAAACTTAAAAACGGTAAAACAAAAAATACGCAGAATTCTCATGATGTGCGGCTCGACTAAATATAAAGAATTATAAAAAGATAAAAAAAAATAAAATACTGTTAAGGTACTCTTGGGAATAAAACAGTCTTCCCTTAAAAATGATCTGACACATAGTTTTGGAAGTATATATCAAAGGCAAGGAACTTTATTATAAATCTTATAAAAAAATAAAAAGGGCCTCTTTCTATAAGTACCGAGTATATACCTTAGCATACACTTATACTATAAGCACAGTACTATTACTTAAACTTAAATGTAATCTTGTTATATTATCTCCTAAAATACTTCAAAAAAAGCACAGGAATGTTCTTAATATTATTATAGACTCTAAGAATTTAACTTTTTTAATAAGGTTAACCCTTTACACAAATGGTTTTTCTATTTACCTGTTCTTCAAACAAATGGTTTGCTTTAAAAGGCAATGGAGCTTTGAGATTATATCCACGCGTCTCAGCAATTGCGGCAATTCTTTCTAAAACATCCGATATTGTTAATCGATGTTCTGGATTTGGTTGAAAACACCCTCCTAAAAATTTTTAAAAAATTAATTGTATAATTCAGGTTGTACTGTTAACTGAATAACAATTTTTTGTTTTAGTATATTTTCTACAACTAAAAGCTGGGAACAGAAAGTGACACGATTTTTTTCTTTGAATGTTGAGTCATACACCATTCTTTAGATTCAATAAAAAAAACAATTGCTAATTGTTATACAAGATTCTGTTTTTCAATTTAGCCTTAAAAATTTGATTTTTTGGCTATTTAAGTAACCACAAACCAGCAAGATTCCTATATTTCACAATTTGCCGACGATTTTATCGCACATGGAAACACCCTTTCAAAAACAATAGTCAATCTGCAATCTGAAATACAAGCTACACTTTCATGGTTTAAAAAATGGCGACTACTAGTTTTTAATTTTTAATCACAAACTTACTGAACATTCCCCAAAAATTAAGATAGAAAGTGCAAATATCTCACCATCCCACACAGCTAAATACTTGGGAACAGAAATAGACTCCAAGCTGAATTTTAACCATCATACAAATATATTAAAAAAGAAAATCATAGCAGGATCAAAACATTTTAGAGCTCTTACATTCAACCAGGAAATAACAACCAAATCAGCGGTACAGATCTACAAAACTATATGTCGTCCTATAATCAAATATGGACATATTTTGTTGGTAAATGCATTAAATCCAGCCTGGAAAAACCTCACCACAGCTGAGACCACGGCTCTAAGAATTTTGACCAAAATAAGACACCCCAACAATCCTCTCCATAACCCATCCCCTACCTCTACGGGAAAACCAAGGTACAGCCAACCCGCCAACGATGCCTATCCCTGACCAACAAATTTAAGACCCAACCACATAACATCCAGCTTATAACACCGCTCTGTAAAGTAAGAAATCCAGAGACTAGATTCAAATCCATACATCCAGAGAAGATGGTTTGGAAATGGTTGTGTAAATAACAATAAGGACATTCTGATATTTACTAGTTTTAATTTATTGTTTTTTTTTGCTCCAAACATATGTTTTGTTGTTTTTGTTAATGTCGTTTTAGAATATGATAAAACACAAATTGTAAATATTATAGGCTGAAGGATCTCAGTCGATAGCCTTTTGGTTGATACCAATAAAGTAATTATAAATAAAAAAAATAAGTAACTCCAGAACCTATGAGTTGAAAATTAGGTAATATATTTTTTTCTGTGAAAAAACTGACCAAGAAATTTCAGTTTCTTAAAGGTTTAAAATAACAAGTATCATAAGTAAGTATTTTGCAAGTATTAAATTCAGATCTGGCAAATTGTATGACAAGTATATACTCTTTACTATTCCACTCGAGCTTTTTATATCGGCAAAATACCATATAAACGGCCTGCTTTCCACTGGAAAAATTTTTACCCGGATCAACCTTGACAAAAACAAAATGAAAAAACTACAGCGACAAAATTTTCTTGTGTCAGGTAGCCAAACAATGTCAGTTTTGGTGTTTATAATAGGGCTTTGCTCGTGAAATAGTCATGTCAAATATCATTGAAGAAAAAGTTTTTTAGGCAAAATTTTCTCTCGAATGATATTATATAGAAACAATCTCTACACTTAAGACACTAACTTTAAAATGTCTAATTTTAACTTTTAACTAAAAATTGTTTTTTAGTAAAACTTACGTATTATGTCATGAAAAACTAAAAATCGTGGATCAGGTGGCAATGTATAGTTTGCATTAATTATTCGTAATTTTGCACTATCATCATAGGGATGTTTCATATAGCATAACGTATAGAGAATACAACCTAGTGCCCATATGTCCACTGGGGGTCCGATATAGTGATTGCTCCATGTATCAACCATTTCTGGAGCTCGGTACATTGGTGTTGTAAATCGTGCCATCTAGGAATGACAAAAATCAAATAATAATCAAAAATCTAACAATACGGTGTTACCAGCTCTTTGTAGATATAACTTGTAACTTACAGTATCTTCCAGACTAGAACGTTGATTAGCAGACCAGCTCAAATCTGGTCTAAAAATTTCCACTGTCGCAGACCCAAAATCGCATAACTTAATTGTTCCTTCATCACTAATAAGTAAGTTTTCAATTTTAAGGTCTCGATGCACAATTGGTGGTACTTGCAAATGCATGTGAGCTACAGCTCGACAAGTCTGGTAGAATATCTGAGTAATTATGTCACTCTCAAATGGTGTAGTTCTCGCCTGAAGCATATCCACCAATGATCCACCTAAAATAAATTTATAATCTGGGTATATTTATTACAGCCAATCTAAAATGGGAGTCTCATATTATGCAAGTTGTTAAAAAAAGCTAATGATAAGATAGATTTGATAAAATGAACATTCCAGAACGACAGGGCAGAAATGATTACCAAACTTTATAAAACAAACATAAGACTAATTTAAGGGTATGCTATGCTATCTGGAATTAATATTTTGTAAATGACATCGAAATTTTAGAACAACTTTAAAGAAACGATTGGAGGGGATCTAATAAAAACATTTAAAATTTTAAGTGGTCGTTATTCAACAGAAGACAAAATTTAAAAGATAAACTCAAATAGTAACTTTAGAGGACAGCCGAAAAATGTATAAAAAAACTTTGTGCCAAACTACCAGGAAAAAATTAATTTATAACAGACTAGTGTATGCATGAAATGCATTAAGTCAACAAACTGTAAATGTCAGCAAATTCATTTAAAAACAGGGTGGATAAAGATTTAAAAACGATGTACTAGCTTTCCGCATGTGGGTCGAACAATTCGAACATTCCGGTTAACTTAACAACACTTTATTTACTACTTTGCAATGTCACCACTCTTTCCGATCATAACTCTCTCATATCTTCATTGATATCATCCATACCTCGAATCTTGTATTCAGCATCAATGCCGTCTTCATGGGAATGCAATTAAACTTCTTCCAAAGCAAGCAATAGCCAACAAGCAATAGTCGGTGAATACCTGATGTCGAAATTTTATTATTCGTAATCATAATAATATAACTACTTTTTCGGAAATTATTTTTGTAGTGTGAAATTGATACTGCAGAGAAGTATAAAAAATATATAAAAATATTTGTTTTGATGGTTGAAACGCATTCTTATTTCTTTTTCAATATTTCCAAAATTTCCAATATTTTCGAGACACGTTCGGAAATTTCCAATATTTCCATTTCCGTGGAAATATTTCTTATTACAACACTAGTCTGTACTGTTCAATAAGCCGTAAATTATTTACTTACCTAAAAAATTAATAATCAGTGAGCCACGTCGCTACAAGGGATAACTACGAAAATACATTTGTAAAAATAAAAAAAAGTTTCCATAAACCCTAAATATGACTGTCAGCGTCTAAAGTAAAGTATTAGGCCGTTTATAGTGAGATTAAAAGTTAGATTTCGGCCAGTATTGGCGTAAAATTGTTCGTTATTCAGCAGGTTTGCTGTCAAAATCAAAAGTTCATCCAGAAGTTGTAGCGCTACTTTCAATGGCGACGGCTCAATTGGAACTGTGTCCCTTTCTACCCCCGCTTACTCTGAATAGTTATACTACACTATAATGTTTTTTTTTTTTGTTAAAGGAATAAGTATTTTTTTAGTTAAAATTACCAGAAAAGTACCCTTACAATTAAAAACATGCAATGCTGAATTACCATAAAAGAAAGTTTTGAAACGAACTAGAACTGTGTTCTATTAAGAGCTGATAGGGAAGAAAATATACTAGGTAATTTTTCGGAGTAAAATGTTCTTGGTGGCAAGAGAAACACATGTTTTTTTTTTGATGTTCCGACAATTAAACGAATTTTTTTTGATAAAATTAATAATGCTTAGCATTGCTAAAAAAATCATCCTCCAGATTAGGAACTGGTAGATTCTGCTTTTAGATACATCTGGAGTGTACAGGTAAGGATAAGAGATTCTGGCTAGAACGAGAATCAGAAGCAACTAAAGCTATAGATATAAATAATACCATCCATGTGTTTAAGCCTTACAGTAGAAATTATTTTAAAATATAAATCTAACCAGAAGTGTTTAATGAAAAAAGTGGGTAAAAGCCCAACTAACTGAAAGAACAATGCAAGTCGATTTCTACTATAATGCAAAGTTTATAACGGCTGCCAAATGTTTTACAGTGTTGTCAATATGTAGATAGTTTTCAAAAACATATACTTTTTCTATTGTTGATATATGTGTAAGAAATATTTGGGAAACTTAGGGTTCTACAATTCTAGGATTTATTTTATTCTTTTATAAAAATATTAAAAATTAAGAAAAAAGTGCACCATATTTTTAATATTAGTAATTTTAATAACCTTTAATTTAATGTGATAATTTTTTTATTATTAAACTAACCTATTTAAAACGACGAATTTTCTAAAATTTATTTTTTTTAAATAAAAATGTTGTTATAGGTTACTAAGGCGCATTCATTATTGCTAAAATTGATGTGAAAAAATATGTAAGGTAAAAACGATAGAGAATATCCATATGGTAATACTGAAACAAAGTTAAAATGTGCTGGAATTTTATACAGCATCTCTTTGATAAATAAGTGGTACAACAAACTAGAACTAGTAAAATTAGTAACCAACACTTTAAGTGAACTTACACAGGTATTTTAATGAAATCAAAGATATCTGAAATTAGTGCACATTTATTTATTTACACTCCTAACAGACTTACATTCAATTAAAGAGTAGGAGAAGAAACTTACTTAAAAAAAAAAAAAAAAACGCTGTCAGTAACTAGAATATTTCATAAAGAAACAATTTAACTCTGCTGAGATCAAAAATATCATATGTTGTATGAATATGGTTATATAGTTTACACATTACAATCAGAGATGATTTACGGTAGTAGTTGATACATTTTCCAACAACATAAAAAGTTAGAGAGTTCTTGTTTTATATGCTGGAGTAAACCCTTTTTTTTGCTAATAAGTCAGGTGTGTTTATCACATTATGTAAAAATGTGTAAAAAAATACCACATGCTACATTTCTTCTATTTTTTAGGGCCATAGTTTATCTCTTGTATTTAAGTTTATAGGTTATATTTGTTGTTGCAAATTACTGACAAAGCAATTTTATTATTAAAAATTTAAGTAACAAAAAAGTACAGATTTAATAAATATTTATGCATTGGCAAATCTCACTTTCTCTTTTCCCAACATGGCAAGCAACCATCTAGGTACTGGGTAATTTATACAATGTGTCTGAAATCGGTTATACCTGGATTGAAATATAAATTACTAACAAAGTTAATCAAGACTTTCTATTTGACCTCTGACCAGAATGGATGTTCGGTTGAAAACTAAATAGTTTTGCCAGGAAAGCGTGTTGGAGGAGTTGGTAAAATGAATCCTGAAGGAATTTGAGCCAACTAATTATAGCAAGCAAGCAACCAAGTTAAACACATAAGTAACTAAGATAATTTTTAAGGGACTTTGGGTAAAAATTAAAGTTGTCAATTTTTCATTCCTGTTATTTTTAGTTATATAAAATCATATCACAATATAAACTAGACTACATTAACTTTTTCTGCTCTACAAGTGCTTCAGAATTTAACAGGGTTGGCCTGATTTAAATCAATTAATTTAAATCATGATTAAAATCACGATTTAAATCAGGCGAAACAACAGGTATTTACAAGAATTTAATTAAATTTGAACAAATTAACCTATTAATCTACATTCTTTGTAAAATAAATACAGATATAAATTGCACTTTCATTATAATATTTAAATAGAAACACTAATTTTCCAGCTTTCTCTACTCCCAGTTTGTTTCTTAAGTCAGAATGCACCAGTCCAAAAGTACTAAAAGCTGAGGTTCAAATTGCACAAAGAAATTTTTGTAATAGTGGCACTTGTTTTTGGATTTCAGGCTGGTCTTTTTGTGATAGTCACCAACCAATTGCCCTTACGCTTTCTGTTACTTCTTGCGAGAACATTACATTTTTAAACGGACAGGAGCGGGCATTAAATTTAATTACTAACGGTAGCAATCTTGTGTTTCCATAAATTTTATTAATGGATTCTAGGGCCAGATTCTTTTCATCGGATGATAACTTGTATTTTTCCTTGGATGGGTCCAACGTATCACTTATAAAATGGTTTAGTGTTATTGCCTGATCATATCGGTTTTAAAATTTTTGAAGTTTTTGTAGGGGTAATTTTAAATCATCTTTGAAAATATGTTGTATTAGCTAGGTCGGAGCGGAAACAAGCCGCGACAGAAATTTTTTCGTTCGGGACGCGCCTCTGCAGAAAGTTATTGTTATCAAGAAGGGGAAATATCCCAATAATTTGTAGTTTTAAGTGAGGGAATATAATGTACAGGGTGTCCCAACGATAGAGTAAAGTAAGTTTTTGCTTACCTGATATTATTTGTGTCAATATCGTTTCCGCCATAGGATAGAGGTAGGAAAAGCGCATATTTTAAAAATATTGGAAGTTATACAGGGTGCCTCACAAAAGTGGGGTACGTAAAAGTAAGATTTATTTAAATGGAACATTCTGTATTTGATTTTATTTTTGAATTCTATGTATTAATACTTACATTTTTTGTCATATAAAGCATGAGCTGAAATTTGATAGTTTCTGAAATATTCGGATTTAAAGATGAAAATAGTCATTTTCATGGTGTTGATAAATGGGCAGTTTCTACGTTACTTCAGAAATGAAAGCTTCCATATTTGGCAGGAGAAAGGACTTATGTTATATTAATGTTCAGCCTGTAAAATATTTCTAATTTGTTTTACAGGGTGTTTATTATAACCGTCCAAATTCGCACAGTTTCAAATTAAAAATCTCATTTTTTTTAAATGGCACACCCCTTATATTTTTATTTTTTTTTATTCAGGATTAAGAAACCTCTAATTTTTTACCGAATATGTCCTATACCTATATTTAATAGTTATCGATAAATTTAGCTTTTTCCAAATAGCTACGTTTGTATTCGGCACCATACCGGTAACATTGTATTGATCGCGTTAGCCATGAAAAACAATAGCTAGGATTAATAAAAAATTCATGTGTCAAAACAAAACACTTAAGAGTCGTGAATTTTAAGTTTTTATTTAATAGCAATTAAGTTTTTATTCATTAGTAATTAAGTTTTTATTCAATATTACATCTTAATGTTAAATTAGAAATGTTTAATATTAAATAAATTTTTATTCAATACCACGTCTTAAAATATGTTCAAATAGGCGGCCTTCTTGTTGAATACACATATTTATCCTTTTTTGTATGTTGTGTCTTACTTCCGATAACATAAGGGGTGACACCGTACGACAAACTTCTCGAATTCTGTTTTTCATATCCTCCTGGGTCGTTGGTTTATTGACATATACCCGGTCTTTTATGTATCCCCATAAGAAAAAGTCTAACGGAGTTAAATCGCATGACCTTGGTGGCCATGGAATAAAGCCTCCACGCCCAATCCATTTTTCTGGGTATTGCCGATCCAAGAATTCCCGGACTTCACGATGGAAATGTGGAGGTGCACCATCATGTTGCAGCCACATAATTAGCCGCTCATCTAAATTAATATTTTCAAGTAACTGAGGCATTTCTTCACGTAAGAAATATAAATAGCTGCGGCCCGAAAAAGGCTCATCAAAAAAATAGGGACCGATAATTTGGTATGAAGGATACCCCACCACGTATTTATTGACCAATAATTTTGATTTTGAACTTTTGCAGCCAAAATGGTTTTCAGTGGCATAATAGTGCATATTATGCCGATTTAACCCCATTGCTTCTGAACGTTGCCTCATCAGAAAACATAACGTTGCACAAAAAATTGTTATTTAACTGTAATTGTTGAATAATAATATTACAAAATTGAATTCGTCTTTCAAAATCATCTTCCCGCAACTTGATGAAGCTCAATGTGATATGGATGATATTTAAACTTGATTGTTGTTCGGTTCACAGTTGATTTGGAAGTGTTGCATAACGTCGCTAGATTCCTAGTACTCACCTGGGGATTTTCTTGAATATTTAACAATATTTCTAATTCTTTTTCTTCATTGGCTGCGTTTTTGTTAACAACTTCACGTTTTGAGTATTTAACACTGCCGGTGGAATTAAATCTCTCCATTACATTTTGAAAGCCAGTAGCAGTAGGTATCCGACGTTCAGGATATTTCATTCTGTAAATTCTTTGGGCCAACAGAGGGTTTTTTTCAGCCTCGCCTAACACGTAGATCATGTCAATTAACTCATTTAAAGGATAGTCCATGCCCAATACAATAACAACGAAATGAAGACGAAAAAAGTAACGTCAAATTTTAATTTACGACAATTATTATGCGTTTTGTTTTGACACATGAATTTTTTATTAATCCTAGCTAATGTTACCGGTATGGTACCGAATACAACGTAGCTATTTGGAAAAAGCTAAATTTATCGATAACTATTAAATATAGGTATAGGACATATTCGGTAAAAATTAGAGGTTTCTTAATCCTGAATAAAACAAAATAAAAATATAAGGGGTGTGCCATTTAAAAAATGAATTTTTTTATTTGAAACTGTCGAATTTGGACGGTTATAATAAACACCCTGTAAAATAAATTAGAAATATTTTACAGGCTGAACATTAATATAACATTAGTCCTTTCTCCTGCCAAATATGGAAGCTTTCATTTCTGAAGTAACGTAGAAACTGCCATTTATCAACACCATGAAAATGCCTATTTTCATCTTTAAATCCGAATATTTCAGAAACTATCAAATTTCAGCTCATGCTTTATATGACAAAAATGTCAGTATTAATCCATAGAATTCAAAATAAAATCAAATACAGAGTGTTCCATTTAAATAAATCTTACTTTTACGTCCCCTTTGTGACGCACCCTGTATAACTTCCAATATTTTTAAAATATGCGCTTTTCTCCTCTATCCTATGGCGGAAACGATATTGACACAAATAATATCAGGTAAGCAAAAACTTACTTTACTCTATCGTTGGGACACCCTGTACTGTGACAAATTAACTGTAAAAAGGGAAATTGTTGAATTAAAAAAAAAAACATGATTTATTTGATTTTTTTATTTAAATCAGTGATTTTTGATTTTTTTAATAAAAATCAAATTTTGCCCAAGGCTGGAATTTAAATATTTTTAATCTAATGTTTTGCATCGGATTAAACTTTCCAACTTTTTTTTTTTATAGGTCCCAATTTTTTAAGATATTTAGTCTCCACAATAAATGAAGTGCCAACCTGGTTAGTTAATTATTAAAATATTTTTGTTAGAAATGAGCAATTGCACAGAAAAGAATGTGAGCGCCATCACCAGAATTAATATTCTAGTTTTTTACAAGATCTGTTGCTTACAGTCCAAAAGGTAAGGATTTTACAAAAAAAAGGTTTGTAAATTAAAAAAAACATAATAAAAAATAATTAAAATAATAGTAACTGAAATAAATTTTATTTTTGACAAAATATTGTGAATGTATTTTTTGCATATTCATTTAAGCAACTCAAATGGCTTTCTATAAATAAACTATTGATAAATGGTAAAAAGTGATAACACATCCATTAAGTAAAGAATGGACAAAATATTTAATGAAGTTATTGCTCATACATATTGTTATCCAAATGGATTAGCATTCCCTTTATTTAATTTAACATTTCTAGCATGTTTTAAGTAAACCTAGTACTGTACCTGGACATAGCTCTGTAACAAGTAAAAATTCAGATTGCCCATGTTGAGTTTGAGATTTATCAATAAATGAGGCTGATAAGTACTGTATTATATTTGGATGTCCTGATACCTTTTTAAGTATATTAATTTCTTGAATAATGTTCTTTTTTGCATCTTCGTCAGCTGCTAAAAGTCTCTACAAGAATTAAAATATAAAGCACTTATAGAGACCTAAAAAGATTTAGTTTAAAATTACCTTAAGAGCATATTCTTTACCAGTGGCAAGATCTTGTGCGACAAAAACTATGGCAAATCCTCCTGCAACCAAAAATTTAAACAATAAAGGAAGAGATCAATACACAAAATTTACCTTCTGCTAAAACTTTTTTTATTTTTAACTTGACATTAGATATTTCCACTGTTTGTCCCACAAAACTGTTCTCGCTCTGACCGTTAACAGGGCCGCTAAAATACTCAAAAGCTGATTTAAATAACTCGCTCATTTTTAGTCATTGAAATTAGAAAATGTATTTTTCTACCAAAAAAAAACTTTGTTTTTTTAAAATTTCAACCTTTGACAGAAAAATCCGAACACCCCCGCAAGTTGTCAAGTTGACATTTAAATTTTTATTTGCTATGCTTCCCTAGTTTTTGGTCCCGTTGCTAAACCATCGGCCAGCTCTCCCCTTTCCAGACAGCGCTTTCCAGGGCTTCGTCGGTGGAAAGCCCGGTCTTAAGCCCCCAAAAATTGCGACTTTTTCACAAAATTGTTACTATAATAAAGAAAAGCACAATTACTGGTGATCAAACCAAGGACTCCTACTGGTATGTGTCTGGTGAGAGCTGTAGCAACGACTATGACCATTGCTTCTCTTTCTAATGCGACCACGTTTTCAGCGCATTGCATTATCCCTTCAGGTATAAATGCTCTAAGTTGGCAAGGCTGCCTCTAAAAGGTATATATTCGAAACTCTCCACCGATCGCATTTGTGCTGTCCTCTAGTGTTAAATTTTTATTTTAAAAAATGACATCTCATCAATGACGTCTATCAATATGGCTGATATTTAGCCAATTTCAGGATTTTGCAAATTAAAGTTGTAAATGCCTGCTAGCTTGTAAATTTCGCCCGTAAACCGTAGATCTCGTTATTTTTAAAATGGAAAACTTTTTCAGCATGTGGAAAGTGCGAGAAATCGCCGACAAAGTGTAAGTTTCACGCCTATATTCTCTTTAACAGATGTTTTTATCTTTTTATAATATTTCTAGTACTAACGTTGTTATGAACTATACCGAAATAGAAGCTAAAGTTAGAGAAGCTACAAATGATGAGGCTTGGGGTCCCACTGGAGCTATTTTGCAAGAACTTGCTCATGCTACATTCACTTATGAACACTTTCCTGAAGTCATGTCAATGCTTTGGAAACGTATGTTACAAGATAGTAAACAGCATTGGCGAAGAACGTATAAGGTAGTTATGCCCGTATTTATTGTGTTTTTAGTCCTATTTATTATATTTTAATTCCAATACTTATTTCAGGCATTACTCGTATTAAATTATCTTATTAAAAATGGTTCTGAACGTGTAGTAACGTCAGCAAGAGAACATATTTATGATTTAAGATCATTAGAAAATTACACATTTATAGATGAAAATGGAAAAGATCAAGGGGTTAACATAAGACATAAAGTAAAAGAACTTATAGATTTTATTCAGGATGATGATAGGTTGCGAGAGGAGAGAAAAAAGGCTAAAAAAAATAAAGACAAGTACATTGGAATGAGCTCAGATATGGTTGGAATGAAATTTGGTAAGTTATGTGCATAATATTTTCAATTTTTAATGGTGTGGGATTGTTACTGTTAAAAGTTGTATGTTTGGTTGCATTTATTAATTGACCTAATTAAAGGTTTGGAACCAAATTTAAAATTTAAACATGTTTATGATTGTTTATGTTTGTTTAAAACTAGATGCATATTTCTAGTTTTAATAAAGGAGTAGGTACAATTTAACAATAAATGACAAGTATATAATTGTGTTTTTATATGAGTAAAGTACCTACCTATCTTTATTAAAAAAGTGGCAATTTTTTAGGAACATTTTATTTATTTCTTCTTTAATTGTCCAACAATTATTTTAAAATGTATAGCTAGGACATTGATATAATATAAATTTGAATGGTTAGAACAATATTTGTTAAAAAGTTTTTAACTCTTCTCATTTTTTATTGAAAATAGTTAATAAGTAGTTTTTTTGTTTTATTTTAACATGTGCTTAGGCTTTAATTGAGGCTTATTTAGATTAATATAAAATTGAAATAGTCACATGTTACCTAACAACTTTACTTTAAGATGCCTATAAAAATAAGCTAATTTTTTATAATTTTTTTTGTATTTTGACAAACAGGCAAAGCTTTACATGTAAGAAAATAAGGTGGATTTTAAAAAGTTTAATATTTAACTCTGTCTTACATTTTAATAATGGATTATAACTTTAAGATGTTTATAAAAAAAGGTACTTTTATATATATATTTTTTTGTATTTTGACAAACAGGCAAAGCTTTACATGTGAGAAAATAAGGTGGATTTTAAAAAGTTCAATATTTAACTCTGTTTTACATTTTAATAATGGATTATTGTGGTTCTGCATTGTTAACTACTCTGTCCTTGAAATATTTTATAAAAACTCATGTATTTGAAATGAATTGTTTATCTAATTTTGTGTGTTGATATTATCAGTATTAGGAGATGTGGGAAAATTAACTATTTATTTTAAAAGTTAAATATTTGATGAGTAAAGAAAAAATTGTATTTATGAAAACACATTTAATACTAAGTAATTATACCTTATGCTTACATTCTACAACGGTTGATTTTTTTAAATCAATATATTTATCTTTATTACCTTTACCTTTATTGTAAAATAAAAGTTTAGGACTTTGAATATAACTTAATATACTTTTATAGAAAAGGTTTATTTTGTATTTATTTGTAAATTAAAATATCCTTTTAAGGGTGAAAGTACTTGAACTGTAATGTCATTATGATATTAGGCAGTCTAACAAAACAGCTGATTATGGTAAACAAACTTGCTGGAGGACAAACAACCCGCTTAGCAATTTAACCTGCCTGTGCATTGTCCTGTTTTATAGTGATTTTTTTCGGATTTCAAGTAGTTTAAAGTGACTTTTTAAGTATATTTATATTATTTGGGAGTCTTAGTAATGGTACTTATAGAGAATCAATCATGAGCGACTATTTTGTGAAGCTACAAGCTGAAAATCCGGATGCCGCAAATCGATACAGACAAAAGCTCTCCGGAATTAATTTTGTGGATCCGTTTTGTTTAAAAGAGTCGGATTTAAGTATGAATCCTGCTGACATTCCCCCTGTTAGTGTTACTCAAATGGATATTGTCTGCTATTTAGTGCTTACAACAAGCTATTACACACAACAACAAATGAAAGCCATGTGTTTTATGTTCCTGCACATAGTATGAAGTTTTGGATGCAAAAATTATTAAAGACAAGGTGCTTTTAATAAAAAAAACCACTGTACCAACCATGTTAAATTTAAATTGGATTTAAATAAATATTACTTTGTAGAACATACAGTATGAACTGTGTCGAATCTGGTAACCAGTGTTTCGGAAGTGTGGTCTCGTCACTTTTTCAACTCACATATTTAAGTGGTGTTAGTTTTTAAATTAAATAATTATTTACTATTCTTTATTTAGGTTTTTGCTTGTAAAGGGGCAGCTGGTATCTGATTATTAAGTTTTGTTTATAGGTGGGTGTAAAGTTTTAAATAAAAAACTTAAATATAATAGAAATGTATATAATTTTAATAGGTATTTAGGTCATAAAGTAGAGCTTTATCAGGTGAATATTTCATGGCCAGTAGCTTATGAATGAGGCTATAAAGTAATGAGAACACAACTAAAGATAATATACTAATTTCATACAAAACTTTGTTTTATTGCTTTAAGTGGTATTGGAGAAATTAATTTTGTGTTTATTTGATTCTTAAAACCTGTAAGTATAACAGACTTGACCATTACATCAGTAATGACACCAAGTCAATGACATGTTATCTGTTGGTGGCATTTTGATTTAATGATCGCTGCAAATAGTATACTTTAGTCTAGTACACTTTTCTGTTCTCGTACAATAAAGTAGTACATATTGTAGTACCTACCATATAATTAAGTAACCCTTTATATCCCGTAGGTAGGTAAGTAGGTTTAAAGAGTGGACTTTTTACACCCTCCACTGCGACTGCTCGGTCTATTGTAGCTCACACCTTTTTTTTCTCCCAATAGGATCAGACTTAATGAATCCGATATCAGATTGGAAAGAGAGTTCTTACATTCCTCTTACTCATGTCGCTATCGGACACGAGCACAATATGTATTCTGGTGTTCTGTCTCCTGGAAAGTATGACGAGCAGCGATTAGATCCGTCATGCCCTCCTCTGCCGGTTAGTGACATGGGTAGCTACCAGGTCCTTGTTACAGAAACCAGATGTTTCTTCTGAGGCCATATCTTCGGCCTTTCCCTATGAAACCGGCCGTATCTGCTTTCTGTTTAAAGCCTAATTTTAAATTTTGCTAATAATTTTATAAAATAGTTTTTGGATTCTATATAGATTAATTGCTCTTTTTACTGATTTATATGGTATAGGTTGTATGTTTATGAAAAGAAAAAAAAACTTCATACTGCAATATTTTGCACAATATGTTGTTCTTTAACAAGCATTTATTAGCCTAAAATAAAGTTATCAAGGCAATCAAAACAAATAAAAAATATTAAAAATAACACTTATAAAATATGTTGTTATTCAATTAAAATCAATATTACATACCAGATATCGGGAGACATGTATATCTGTCAATGATTTTTTTTTCTGCAACATATCTTACATGAATAATGAATTTAATGACTGCACCGAGTAACATTTTGTTTTGTTACACAAATATAGAAGTCTTCATTTAGTGTGTGAGTACCATAAATATGACCTATTATTATTAAGCTAATACACACTTAGGTTGTATAATTAACATTACCACAAAGTATTTTCAATTCATAGTTAAATTTTGATGGAGTTAGTTTTGGAATATATACATAGTCAACATACAATATTTAAAGTTACAAATCAGTTGATAAATGCAATACAGAAATGACAAAACCAGTGCAACGAACACTTTAAAAAAATCATTACCCTAATATAAAACATGTTGTAAACTTGTGATTATTGGTTCTGAATAATTATTTTTACGTTTTTTAAAAAATCTCTGTTTAATATGTCTTTCATATGTTTAGGTATTTAATTAGAAGTTTCAACTATTTTAGAAATTAAATTTAAATTCCCACGATTTCTGATATTGTGAGTTCTTGAATTGTAATTATGTACTTGATCATCAAGAATTATCGTCAAAATAATCATTAGACAGTATTTTGTAAACCTACTTACACTGTTCAAACTTTAAGATATAAATTATTAAATTTAAGTTTAGTTCTGTATAGTGTCTCAGTAGGTGTTTTCTAGTTCAATTTAAAAAGTGCTTTAGTGGATTTGTTTTGAAATATTTGTATTTTTTTAAGTTTCTATTATTGCACATGCCCCATATAGAAATAATATATCTCAGAATTGATAAAATGTGAGCATTATAAATTAAATAGCAATTTGAATTATTTAGATAGACTAAGCACCTATATTAAGCCCCTATTATTGGTGGTATTTTATGCAAAGCTTGTTTATATGACCATTCCAAGTCATAATTTATATAATTGGACTCAAATATTTAGTAGAGTAAACTCTGGAAATGTTATGTTTTTTATATGTACATCTGGAGGTACTTCTGGTGCATTTTTTGGTTTGAACAACATGTAAACAGTTTTACTTTCAATAAGTTTTAACTTATTTTGCAACATCAATTGAAATATCTTAACAGATCCATATTAACAATATTTTTCAGCTGTCCAATAATTGCATGACTAAACACTAAGACATTATCATCAGCAAATATGGGGTATCTACCACTTAATCCCCTCCAGGAGGGATCCCATGGCAAAGCCCCGGGATACCCCTGTCTTGTTTTAAATTTCTTTAATTGCTGGTACTTATATTTTTTAACTGTGTATCTATTTAATGGGCGGGGTGTTGTAGACGCGGAACGTGAAGTTTAAAAGAATTAAACGCCGAGCATGGTAGCTTGAGCCACCTCGCACAAGCACCTTAGTTATTTGTTTGTCAATCATGGACAATGTTGCCGTTGTTTTTTATTACAATTTAAGAAATTGTAAATAACAAAATAAGTAATAATTACCGAATACATTGGTGGTGGATGAAAAAAAATGTACGCAGGCATATTGAAATCCGCCTAAATAGAAAAATTCTGGGGAGACATGTAGACTAGGGTGTCTCATAATATTTTATTTTTAAATTTCGCTACACAAGACCCCTCAAAAGTTGCGTTATAAGTTGTAGGTTACCATAAAAATAATAAAAAATAGATAAAGAAATATCTTGAGGGCTCTACCGGCATTCTTATTTTTTTAAAAGTCACTTAAATTTCCATTTTCAAGGACCGGTAGAGGCCCCAAGATGACAAGTATTGAATTAAATTTAATGATTACTGTAATCTCTGTATCAAAACGCAACTTTTGATACCTCTTGCGTACCCGTAGCTCAAAATTGTGTATGATTTATTTAGAGTTAATGTTACGAAACCCCTAAAAATGGCCAATTTTAGAAACTTCAATGACCGGTAGAGCCCTCAAGATGACAAATATTTAATTAAATTTAATGATAATCGTAATCTCTGTATCAAAACGCAACTTTTGATACCTTTTGCGTAGCCGTAGCTCAAAATTGTGTATGATTTATTTAGAGTTAATGTTACAAAACCCCTAAAAATTGCCAATTTTAGAAACTTCAAGAACCGATAGAGGCCTCAAGATGACAAATATTTAATTAAATTTAATGATAATCACAATCTCTGTTTCAAAACGCAACTTTTGATACCACTTGCGTATCCGCAGCTCAAAAAAAAAAAAATCTCCATACACGGACGGGACAGCCTAATGTAGACTCTTAATTATTGAAGTTCCCCCTTCGACAGCGAAGAATGTAACCGCCGCCGGCGCCGCCAAAAAATTTAATATTTAGGATGCCGCGGGTGGCAGCCGCATTTAATGAATCCGAGTTTGCTAAGCAGGAGTATGTGGACTACCTCATCAAATGTTTTTTTTAGATCTATATACGCTGCTATAACATTTTTTTTTGTATAATTGTATATTAATATGGGTAGCAAAACCGACAGATGCACTAGTGTATTACTGTTCTTAACAAAACCATACTGAAACTAGTCAAAACCAACTTTCTCTAAAACAAACTCATTCTTCTCAATATCAAAAGTCTCTATAACTTTTGTCACTATTCATATTATAAATTTTAGCAATGTTTAAATTTACATTTTTTAAAAAATCTTCCTTAAAATTTCGGATACTTTTACAAATGGTAAATATATTTTGTTTCATTCAGATGTTTTTAAAATTTGGCGTTTGAATGGGATATTTACGTTTTGGAGGGACCTTCCAGTTTCTGATGTGGATAAGTGGATATGTAGTATTAAGATTATAGAGTTTATTAGCGAACTTTTTGTTTAGGGTCTAAAGGCGATTTAAGATAGGTACATTTTTTACACCTATTTATTTTAGTTTATAATTATAACAGTGATATATTAGATGTTTAACATGTTGGACAAGTACCGAAACACGCGATTATTACATTTCAAGCACCTTTAAGACAAGGTGTTACTGCCTTCACCAAAAGGAGAAATTTAGAGGGCTTAGGACCCCTGAACCTACGAGGTGAAGCAATCAAGATTGTGGGAGAGGTAAAATATCTGGGTGTCATCCTAGACTCTAAACTTACCTGGAACCAACATCTTCAGAAAACATGAAAGAAAGCGGAGATGACTCTTATGTTAATCAGACACTCTCATGGGAAAACATGGGGCCTTAAACCAAACGTGGTTTATTGGTTATACACCATGGTTGTAAGGCCTGTGATAACATACGCATCACTGATATGGTGGACAAAAATGCGACAAAGAACTGCTGTTACAGAACTGGCCAAGGTACAGAGACTTGCTTGCTTAGCTATAACAGAAGCAATTAAAACAACTCCAACAGCAGCCATGGAATGTCTCTTAGACCTTCCACCACTTAACCTCATAGTGATGGGAGAGGCAAGAATGAGCTACTTCCGACTGCAACAAAAACCAACTGCTATCTACGCTAGTTTGGGACACACCGACATAAAAAGTCAGGTTGGCGGCAACATCCTGGACGTAAGAACAGACCAGATGATTCCCCAATACTCATTTAACAAAAACTTCAAGGAAAAAATTCCAGATCAAAGTAAGTGACAAAAATACAATCTGCCCAGCACGGTTGGAGACATGTCTGGTATACAGATGGATCCAACACCGAGCAGGGAACTGGAGCGGGCGTCTACAGTGAAATGAAGAACTCACAATTCTCCAATCCACTAGGAACACACAGTTCTGTATTTCAAACGGAAATATTAGCTTTACTGCACTGTGCAAAAGAAAATAACAGGAGGGCTTACAAAAATAAGCGGATTTGCATAATAACAGATAGCCAAGCGTCACTAGGGGCACTAGTAAACCCCAAGGTGACGTCCAAGCTGACATGGGAATGCCAAAAAGAACTGGAGGTCCTGGGAAAACGCAACAGAGTAACTCTCCTGTGGGTACCAGGACATTCGGGAATAGAAGGCAACGAAAAAGCGGATGAGCTAGCGAGACATGGATCATCCACACCATACTTTGGACCAGAACCTGCCCTTGGAGTGACCAAAACCACAGCACGAGGGCAAACAAGGGAATGGATCCGAAACAAACACAAGGAATACTGGAAGAACCTCGGTAGAATAAGACATGGAAAGGGCTTCATAAGGGGCCCATCCAAAAGAACGAAGGAAGAACTACTAAGACAAAGTAGGAAAAGACTTCACATAACAGTAGGGTTGCTAACAGGGCACGATAACCTAAGAGGACACCTACACAAGATAGGCTCATACAATGGAGACCCAAGTTGCAGAATGTGCGACGAGGGGGAAGAAACAGCCTACCACATACTGTGTGAATGTGAAGCGTTAAATCACAAAAGACAGGCATTATTTGTACAACTGAAAATGAGCCCACAGGAATATATCAACCAACCAGTCTCGGGGTTATACAGACTTGTAGAAGGAACAAGACTAATGGGAGGATTGGTATAAAAGACAATGGGAGATTAGGCACAAAAAGTCCAAGAGGCAGCGCTGCCTCCGGTAGTGAAAGACGGCTCCCAGGAAGAAGAAAAAGAAGAAGAGAGGTGTTACTGCTCCACAGACTTGTACGAATAGTTACTGGCTTTGCTATATACTTATTATAATACTGGGACTGTCGTTCTCTTTTTAATGAAACAGTTTATTTGCCGATTTTTAAAATTATGATATATTTTTAATTTGTATAGAGGGCTAATTTATGGAAAAAATACATGAGTTTAAAACTGTTAATCCATAGAATGCAGTTATGATTATACAAAATCAACATTAATCAAAAAGTTAGACCAGGTTATGATAATAGACGTCAGGATTTTTGTCACTGGCTTTCTAATAAAATTGACATCTTTACTGATGTTTTTAGAATATGAACTTTTAAAAGTAAATCAAAATTTTAGAACAAATTTGGCGAATAGATACCTATTTGATTTACGTAGTCTAAACCGTCATTACCGATGCCGAAAATTATTTTCGTCGATTCATGTGCATTTTATCAATTTTCAATGAAACATGTTTATTTTTTATATATATTTTTTTGAAAATCTTTGGTTAGAATTATTAAACGAGTAAGTAATAAACACAAAATTGTTGTTTACATTTTGGATACAATTATGGCTGTAATTTTTGGAATAAATTTTTTATTTGTTAAATGGATTTAATACAGGAGGAAAAAGGTCGTTAAATTGCCATTTAAAATATTAAGTCCGAAAAAACAAATTTTCAGTTTTTTCGAAGCAGCTACGCAATTTGTCAACGGCCTTTGATTTAGGACCAATTTGCCCACCTTTGCCACAATTTAAACTTTTTTATATATTTTTTAGTTTCTGAGATTTCAAGTCAGCTCCGAATTTATGGCACACCTAAATGCTATCAAATATTTCTGGCTAAAAGTTTTTTTTTTTAATCTAAATCTGCTGCGTAACAATGCGTTTTCAAATATAACTAATTATCTAGGTTTTTAGAAAGCACTTGTTATCGTAAGGTAATAAATTTTATGATTTTTTAATTTTTAAATGTAATGTTTAAATTGTTTTGATTTTTTTATAGACCCCGCAGACTTTATAAATAATATTCGTTATTTAAAATGCAATTAGGTTTAGTTTCTTGTGGCGTAAAAAGTAATCTAAAAGTGGGTAATTGTCTCGAAAGTTGCCTCCTCTCCGATTTTGACCAAATTTGGTATACGGGGTTTTTGGGGCGCTGATTACGAATCTAAGAATTATTTATTCTGCAACGTTTCGCTTTCGAGATATTCATCATCAAAGTTGAAAATCAAACTAACCTTATTTATACTATTCCTCCTTCTTTTTGCACAGAAGTCTTGATTTTTACACAAAACTGGCACACAATATTTTACAAACACCTTTTAAAAAATTGTTTTTGTATTTATTTTACTCTTTTTTTCCAGTTAATTGCAAACCTCCACTTTCACACGCCGCAACCATGTATTATACACTAGGGATTTTATCAGCAAATATGGCTGCTAGCTTTGAACTTGAAAGTTCGCAATTTAATGGAAAAAAGGTGTAAAATATTTATTTTGTAAAAAGTTTTAAAAGGTGTTTATAAAATAGTGGGTGCCACTTTAATGTAAAAATCATGAATTGTGTAAAAAAAGGGAGAAATAGTAAAAATAAGGTTAGTTTGATTTTTTAACTTTGATTATAAATATCTCAAAAAATTGCCGAAAAAATATTTTTCCCGATTCGTAATCGGCGCCCCAAAAAACCCGCCTCGTATACCAAATTTGGTCAGAGAGTAGGCAACTTTCGAGACAATTATCTAAAAGTGTAACGCGTGTGTTACATTCTTTACCGTTCTACGAATGCAGTTACAATTTTCAGCAGATTTTGTCGGGTTTCTTGATGCTAAAATAACCTATTTATTCTGTTTCCGTGTGACCAAAACTTCTTCTGTGGCAAGTGACATTTCTAAGGTAGCGTAAAATCGTTCAAAAGATGTTAACAAACGTAATAAATTTAAAATGCCATTTTAATTTCATTACAAAGTACAATGATTATTTAACATTTTATTTGTAAATGCAGCCCAGGAGTCCCCAAACTTATTTAAAGCGCGACCCAGTAAGAATTTTTTGCAGCCTCTTTTTTGTTTTCCGTAGCAGTTTTATTTGTAGAAAATAAAACCATGGTAAATGACATTTAATAACCATTGGTGCCACCTTTCAATATTGTAATTATTACTGAATAAAGCAGGCTGATAATTCGAAGAATGATTGTTTATTGGCACCGTGCGCGATGACAACGACATCTGACGGCTGCATTAAATCATGCTCCAAAGCCATGGGAGAGGTGTAAGATTACTTATAAGATTTATTTATTTTTCGTAAATTTATATATATATATATATATATATATATATATATATATATATATATATATATATATATATATATAAACCTGTTCAGCACTGTAAAAGTGAAGTACAATATCAATGGTGAATAAACAATTTTAAAGCTTAGAAAGTAAGTATAACAAGTGTGTTTTTAATAAAAAAGTTCTTGGAGTTTTGTAGAATCGAATTCGGACCTTATTATTGGGGAATAAGGTTATCCGGTGTAATCAATGCAAATGAAATAATAATTTATTTTTAAATGATGAATAGTTTTTTTATTAACCTTAGACAAAAATCGGCAATCGGTCCGATAAGTGAAGAATCACCTGACAAACTAACGAGTCTAGGGCTTTTTCAATATACTTAACACTAATATGTACTTTACTTACTTGAAGGCTTTATAGCCATTTTCTCTATTCACAATCACAGAAGACTACACAGACACTACTTAGTCTATTTAAAAAAATCTTTTTCTTTTTAAAATTCGCCAATCATTAAAAATCTTCAGGAAAAGGCAGGAACAAACGGTACACGGCAAGAAACGATAAGTTTTTCTTGTTACGTCAAATTTGAAAGTTTGCCTAACTTCGAAACCCGAACGTCATTCGGCTACTTACTTTTTCTTTTAACTGCATTTATCCATTTTCACTTTTTTTTTAATTTCCAATTAGCAGTTGGAAATGTATAAAATTTGCAGTAACTATTTCTGCCAGTATTCTGACATTTAAGCACAGAAAAACTATTATGCACCATTTTAATTATTTTTATCTAATAGTTTACATTTGAATCAAGCATGATTTATTGAAAAATTTCACCACCTCGAGCGCTGCAATAGATTCAGCTGTCCCCACCATATACTTCGCACCTTGCCAATAATGCCCAAGTTCTTTATTAACATCTCGGAAGGGAGCGGAACGAGCTGATTTTTATGTCAGGTGGTCTTGCAGCAGATGATCATATGATGGATGGATGAAATAAAGAAACGGTTTTAAGCAAAAGGAGCAAAAAAATGTCAATGAAGAACTTGGCCAATATAATTCTTAAACACAAATAAAATTATTGAATTTATGAAAAGACTCGACTTTGGAAAACTTTTACCGGGAAAAATAATTTTGATTTATTTTAGTGCGGGATAATGGAAAATGTACAATGTGAATAATTCTAAGCATGTTTTTTTAGACATTCAAGTAACTTTGTGCAATTACTGTATGCATTAATAAAGAAAACACGACAGACGTGCTAAAACGAATCGAAGTCTGACTCATTAATATGACTTATAGGATATCTGGCGGATCCCAGTATTAAGTACAGGAATGTTACGGAGGTGGCTTTATCGGAACCGAAGTAGGAGTTTATAAAATTGGTTTATAGAAATCGGAGTAGGAGGCAGAAGAGAAATGATGTGTTAGTATTGAGACTGATAAGGGAACGTCTAATAATTCAAGACAATACTAATACTATTAAGCATCTTTAAGTTCAGTTTAAAAGAATAAACCTGCCTTGGTGTTAAAAATAAAAAAAACAACAAAAGATCATTTCTAATCAATGTAAAACATGAAAAAGAGGTTATTATATGCCAGAAAGCACACGAGGTGAGAGTTCCCCGCGCGACAAGCATAAACTTCCAGTCGAAGCTCTTAAATATTTGGTTTTTCCATCACATTTATGCAAGATAAGTTTCATATTGATAATTGCTGTTAAAATAAAGAGCCTGAAACGTAAAATAATCCCCGTTTCTGTGGGTTAATTACAGAACCCAGGTTTGACAAGTTAGTGTCTTTGTTTTTCTTTTATAAGACATTATATTTTATTTACATTGCAAAAGCTAAAAATAAATCGGCAGATAACTTATTTTTATTTATTTAATTTTTTAAAATCTATTCGTGACCCACCTCTACGCCTTCCCATCCTTCTTCGTTCCGCCCCAGGGAATCGCGATTCCCATTTTGTGAACTACTAAGATCATCAAAAACCACATGCATTTTATGTATTTCATTACCAGACATCCAGACCCACAGACTATTAAAATCCAAATCTGTTAAATTATATTTATAGAACAACAGCCAAATTAAATTTATATGTGATAATGACTTCATCGGATAAGAAAATTATAATTTTATAGGTCAATAGTCACCCACGGAATATGAGACGAGTTCAATTATAATTTGTTTTTTAAAGTTAGGTATGCTAACAACATTTATTTTGCAAGTTTAATTTTAGTACAAGATTTTTTTTTTTGTAAATCGTAAAAAGTGGTAGCTTAAAAAAACCTAATGTTGCATATAACGTGTTCCTTTAGCTTTTAGACATTTTAAAATTTTGGATTTTGCATTTAACAGTCTTGTTTTCTGAACTTAAATGAAGGACAAAGGGTCCGTTATGGAACTGGTTCTGCTTTAATACCACTAATCTTCACTATAATCTGTTCATTTATAACCATAATTAATAACTTTTTAAACCAATGAAATAGCTTTTTGTTACTAACTTTTTAAATGCGATACATTTTTTGTTCAGATTTTATACAATTTAGCCAACACTTAGCTTCTAAACCCAAAATAAGAGAAAAACAGATAAATTTACTAAAGTATAAATATACAAAATGTTGAATTAAAATTATTTATAGACTTTAACTTTCTCAATGCACCACAATTTTTATATGATTTTTTTTTTGTATTCGTAGAATATCTTCAGTAAATTTTTAACATATGTTAATTGCTGCAGGGCACACTTGTTTTCTAAATAAAATAACTTTGTTTCTTTTTTAAACTGAAATTTTGCTAATTCTTTAAACATACCGGGTGACAACGAAATCACTATCCAGCCCTTCATTTTCTTGAATAAAAACATATGGCTTTCAAATTTTAGAATAACATATTATATTATAAGATGTGCTTATCATTCTATTGAAACGACATCAACTTTGATTTTGTTAATGGAACACTCTGTATATTTTTCAAAATTTGGTTTCTAAGGACATTCCTGATATAAAATCAAATATATCCTATACCTATTCAAGTGTTTTAAGAAAATGGCGATTAAACATCAAACTACCGCACATTATGCAGTTTTATGGGAAAACAAATAAATGATAAAAATATTATGTTTAATTTAATTTTTTCTGAAGACTCTATCTGTGGAGTGATAATAAAACATCGGCTTTACCGGAAGCTGAGAAAATTGACTTTTTTAATTACTACAAAATTTAAATGCAACACCCTGTATATTTTAAATTTGATTCTACGGCTCATTCCAGATATAAAATCTGTATAATATCCTATACTGTCTTTGTGTTTTGAGAAAATGGCATTAAATGTCCAAACGACGCACATTATGGTATATAGGAAAACAATTAAATGTTAGAAAATTAATAAGCCTAAAATAATTCATGCCGCCTCTTTGGAGCAATTTTAATATTAGTTTTTTTTTTATTTAAGTAGTTAATTAAAAAATAATTTAAAATTAAATTAAAAAATATTAAATTATTTCTAACGTTTATTTGTTTCCCTTATAACTGCATAATATGCTGTCGTTTGGACATCTTTAGTCGCCATTTTCTCAAAAACTAACAAAGATAGGTATAGGGTATTATATAGATTTTATATCAGGAATGACCCGTAGAATCCAAATTTTAAAAAAATATACAGGGTGTTGCATTTAAAATTTTTGAAGTAACATTATTGGAAAAGTCAATTTTTGCAGAACTTCCGGTAAAGCCGGAAGTAGTTTTATTATGACCTCCAAAGATAGAGTTTTCAGAAAAAAATTAAATTAAACAATAATTTTTATATCATTTATTTGTGTTCCCATAAAATTGCATAATATGCGGTAGTTTGGACATCTTTAATCGCCATTTTCTCAAAAACTAGCAGAGATAGGTATAGGACATAATATACATTTTATATCAGAAATGATTTGTAGAATCCAAATTTCAAAAAATATACAGGGTATTCCATTGAAAAAATCAAAGTTGATGTCGTTTCCGGTTAAACCGGAAGTGATAAGCACATCTTATAATATGTTATTCTAAAATTTGAAGTGATAGAGACATGTTATAATATTCAAAATCGGCATCTTATGATATATTATAGCATCCTAAAATTTGAAAGCTATATGTTTTTATTCAAGAAAATAAAAGGCTGGGTAGTGATTTCGTTGTCACCCGGTATAATATGAAACCTATTCTGTCCAATATTAAGTATTTTTTAAAAATCTTAAATGTGGTAGTGTGGTAAAAAAACAATTTTTGTGTTTATCTCATAGGTATAAAAACACGAATAGTCGTTTTACACCTTTTTATTAGAGATCTGGTTAACAAGCCGTTCTATGGTAACAACATTAAAACTTAACTATGCTGTTTCTCACTGTCTTTTAATGAACCGTTTGGCAGTCGATTTAACTCTGACTCTTGAGCTTAAGATGCTTCCCATCACCTTTTATATTAATGTGAAAAAGAATCGAAAAGTCTGGAATTAGCTAGAAGAATTCTTTAAATACAGGATGACAATTCTACGCTTGATCCTTCCTCTTCCAACAGTTGCCCCTGTTTCTCATAAAATGTCCGATATCATTTTTAAAGTCAAACAGATCAAGTGTATTCTTTCTTCTCTTAATACTAAAAAATCATCCGGGCTGGATAGCATGCCAGCAATCGTGTTAAAAAAATGTGCTCCCGAGCTTGCACCCATTCTAACTCGCCTCTTTCGAATCTCTTACAACACGGGCATTTTCCCGGGGAGTTGGAAAGCTGCACATGTGCAACCTGTCCCCAAAAAAGGATGCAAAACTCTGCCTTCTAACTATAGACCTATATCTCTTCTTTCTGTTGTTTGCAAAGTAATGGAAAAATTTTTGAATTCCCAAATTTTAAAGTATCTGGAAAAACACAAGATCTTACATGAAAGACAGTATGGATTCCGCCTCAGAAGTCAACATATGTTATTCTGCTCCATAGGTGGAAGGTTATACCCACTCACTTTAAACCTACCTACCGCCTTAGAAAATCCACAGCTGATCTTCTTTCCTTTGTCTCACACAACTGGAACAAGTCCCTTGAGTTTCTTGATGAGTCCCAGATCGTTGCTCGTGACATATCCAAAGCTTTCGATCAGGTCTGGCATGATGGGCTTCTTAACAAATTTCCTTTTTTACGGTCTTCCACCAAAGCTCTCCAGTTTTCTTTCTAATCGATGTATATCAGTTATTGTAGATGGTCATCTTCCAGCTTTTACCAAATTAATGCTGGGGTGCCCCAGGGCTCAGTGCTGGCACCCACGCTGTTTCTTCTACACATTAACGATCTTCTTTCTTCCACAACCAATCCCATTCATAGTTTTGCTGTCTATAGTACCCTTCACTCTAGTATTCAATTTCTTAAGCCACCATGTAATTTTGATTTGGCATACAAGCGCAGGTCAATGCAGATATCTCTTTCACAAGATCTCAAACTTATTTTGGATTGGGCGCCAAAAATCTTGTTCAGTTTAATGCCTCGAAAACCGTAATGTTCGCTGTCGCGAAAAAAGTCTGCCAATGCTCATCCGTTACATATGAGCGGCCAAGTTCTGTAGAACAAAGAGTCATTTAATCGTGTCGGCGTTACTTTTGGGAATAACCTCAACTGGCACAAGCACATTATATCCATAGCCTCGGCAGCTTTAAATAAGCTTGGATTCCTCTTTCGAGCCAGAAAGTATTTCTTTTCTTTTAATCTGTATACTCTGCATGTATTCCAAATCAGACCCTCTCTAGAATATTGTTCTCATGTTCTGGGGAAGGGCGTCCTCTACAACATTAGCATTCTGGACTCCATTCAAAGAAGAGCCGTTCGTCTTATTAATGGTCCCACGCTCACAGAAAGGCTCCTCTTTTTGCCCACCGTCCAGCTGTAGGGGATCTGTCGCTCTTCTATATGTATTTTCACGGCTTCTACTCAGAGGAGTTGGCCAGTAAAATTCCTTCTCTGGCAGCTCCCAACAGAGCAACCCGTAGTGCAACTTTTATGCATCCTTTTACAGTTCAATTAGAGAGGCCCCCAACTTTCCGCTTTCTTCGTTCCTTCATCCCTAGAATGTCAAACTGGAACCTGTTACCCGCAGAAGTTTTTCCTTCTCCTCCCAATCTCTAAATATTTAAGTCTTGAGTAAACAAACTCCTTCTCACCACACTAAAGACACTCACGGTACGTTAGTACTTGGGCATCAGCCTTCGTGGACTGTCCCAAGATAACATTTTGAGAAACCAAGAGCACTTATTAAGGTACTGCTGTATGCTTTTCCAAAAAATAATATTATTTTTTATAAACGTCGTGTCGTTTTTAGGTAGGTACATCATCTAAATTTAATTGACTTTGATAAACAAAGTGTGCCTTATCTATTATTACGTTTTGCTCAGCACTGTGAACTTTTCTAAAATAATATATATATTTTTTAAATCATATCCTACAAAATAAAATTTAAAATATTGATCATTTAGGTACACATATTTTGTTTTAAAAAAGCTAATAACTAATATAAACATTTTTTTAAAAAAATATGTGTACCCGAAAATACTCTTTCGAGATTTGTATCGAAAACACAATATTTTACTTTATTTATATTTTAAATTATATTAATTAATTTTTAATATTATTTAGTTGTTAAAAAAGTCACATTTCTTGCGGGATTTGAATTTAGAACCTTTCGAACAAAACACCAAGGCTTTATCCGCTACGACACTGTAGTTATTATTTGAAAACAAACCACTTAGGAAGGCATATGTAGAACGAAAATATACAGTGAAACCTGGTTAAGTGGGACCTGTATAAGTGAGAACCCTCTATTATTGAGAATTACAATGAGGTCCCGGCACTTTCTTAACAAATTAACTCTCTTAAAGGGACTTTTGAAACCTGGTTAAATAAGATTAGATTTCTAGGATTTTTTCGATGTTAACCTCTATAAATGGGACTCTGTAGCTGAATTCCCTGTATAAGTGAAACATTTTATCAATTTTTGCCCAGTATATTTAATAGATTTTTAATATGTAAGTGGTAAACCATTATTTCAGGTTGGGACAGGTTTCGAGACGTTTGTTTGCAAACATTTGAATTTTCTTCGCACCGTTCGCACGTGCTTTGTTCGTCAGTACTGTCTCAGGTTTTGACGTGCAATCAAGGGAATTAAAGTGTACAAAACGTCTAAACGTATTTTTTTTATATATAATAAATAAATACATAGGTACAGTTAATTTATAAAATACGCATTTTTACTAACATTTCCACCTTTATAAATGGAATAACGATACATTTCGACCTCTATAAGCGGGGGCCTCTGTAAATGAGACAACTATTTTAAGCCTGTCTAATTGAAAAACTGGATAAATGAAAACCTCTTTAAATGGTACAAAATCCTTGGTCCCTTGAAATCACAATTAATCAGGTTTCACTGTAGTTCGTATCGGATAGTAAATTTCTAATTTAGTTTCTTTTCTTTGGGTTGATTATGTGAGTAATAATATAACGATATACTAGCTATAATTAGAGCTGTCGCAATTACTTTTAAAAAGTAATTCAATTACAATTATCAATTACTCGTCTAAGTAGTAATAAATTACGATTACCAATTACTAGCATGATTGTTAAAAGTAATTTAATATTTTAGCAATTACTCTATTTAAATTACTATTTAATTTAATTCTCTTTTGGTAATTAAACCGTTATTTCATGAAATTTCTATTATATATTCAATTACTCTTAATTCTCTTAATTACATTTGGAAACTAAATTACTCTAGAAATATTTGAATAACTATCGCACTACCAGTCCCTGTAATAATTAAAAACACCCATCTTTGTTTGGATAATAAAAGAAAGAAACAACAAAAAAGTGGGCAAACATTTATTTAAATAAAACAAAGAGGCCCAATACGATACACTAAACAAATAAAATATTTATACTAATATACATCATACGCGCAAATCACACTATTCAAACTGCTTTCTCGATAATTAAATTAAAATTTTATCTAAAATAAAAATTTCTTTTTATCCTACTCATTATCAACATATTTTTCCACAAAAAAAATAAAACCGGTAGCGGTAAGCATCAATCAAAAAAACTAAATCGGGGCGGAGGCGGCGTTCGCCGTATTTAAAGCGGCCCGCCGTGTTTCAAGATGCTCTTTCTGGCTGGCCAAAATTCCGGCAGCTTTTTCATAAAGAAAGGTAATCGCATTTTTCGTAGTAATTCAATTATTTATTAGGTAATTCAATTATTTTCTAAGTAATTTAATTAAGTTATACGTAATCGAATTACTTTCTAAGTAATTGAATTACTTAGGATTCTTGAAAATCAATTACCAATTACGATTACAGTATCCTATTAATTGATAATCCAAATACAATTACCTTTTCCAGAAAGTATTTGAATTAAAGTAATCCAATTACTGAGAAGTAATTGAATACGGTTTTTTATTATTTTAATTCAATTACCGACAGCTAAATAATATATAATTAAAACGACATCAGAGCCCTGTTTTAAACTTCAGGAGTGTGCTTTAAGACCCAAGGGGTGCCGAGTTCCAATATTCGTTTTTTTTTTTATTCGTTAATCTATTTTATTTAAAGCAAGAAGAAAAATACATCGCCTTCCTTTATTCCGATTTAACATAAATCGGTTTAATGTCAATTAAATTTAGAACATAATAATTCTAAGGGGTAATTACACTATTAAAACTCATTGATTAATACAAAAAATATTAAATTTCACAAGAAATTAAAGTTGAAGCTCTAACTAGTGATTATTGTCGTTTGAAAAAAACACTTGTAAGTAATCATGATTACCGACTTTTTGACCCAATGCAATCCCTTTTTTATTGTTGTAACCATATTTACTGAATGCGATACTTTTTTAAGAACGAAAATGAACAGATTATAGTATTCTACTTTATAAATAAACAAAGAAAAATGGCACCGAATAAAAATCAAAGGTGTTTTAATATCCGGATGAGCTCCGCTTGATATTTTATTTACTACACTTTCATAGGGGATGTAATATTGGAACTTAGCTCCGGTCGCCCCTGTCGATTAGGCGTGTGAATACGTGTGGTGAGCCACTTGTGACGTAGATACCCTTTTAGCGGGAAAGTTTTTAATTTGAATTTTAAATGCATGTAACTCTGTTATAAAATTTCGTATAATAGATATTTAGCGGAAGCGTTGTTTAGGTACAAAGGGTTATTTTTAGCCAATCAAAAAATATGTGCAAGGGGCCTAATGTCAGCATATTCTAAAAATGGACTCTTAATGTTCAATTAAAAACAAATCTCCTAATTACTGCCAGTTAGCCTGGAGGTTACCTTTTTTTTAATCTCTAATTTTTTTAATGCAACATTTGGGACTTTAAACCATAGTATAGTGCGATATTTAATATTTATTTTAATCTAATATCCTGTTTAAGGTTCAGGACCAGAAAGATGGGACGAAAAACCCTACAGTCGTAGTGAGTTTGCTGATGGTAACTGGGATGATAACAATGCCTACAACAGATTCCGTGATAAGGCCAATGATGAAGACCTCGATCGTGATAATGTTGATAGTGATGAGGATCATTCTCCAAGAGTTGGTAAGAATTATAAAACCATTTTAAGTTGAACAACATCTTTTCGTTACACAAGAAATAATTTTCTCAATAGGTACAATTTTTTTTCTGTTTGCCGAGTGATAAAGGTCTTTAGAATGCTCTTGACAAAAGTGACCTACTATCGGGATCTGCATTGTCATAGGTTGTATTTATCAGTTGGCAGTGGTACTGTATCATCTTCATTTTCTGCTAAACATTTACTTTTTAAAATTATTGCTATTTGAATAACCGCAGTGTTGTTTTTGACATACATAAAATTTGCTGCTTTGCTACAATTAGCAGGGCTGATCTGTTCCATAAACAATGCATTTTTTTTATTAAATACAGAGTATTGTTTCGGCAACTAATACCATATCGTTGACTCACTGTCAACGCAAAGTAAAGTATTGTGATTTATATGTTACTTTTTTGTTTTTAGGGAGAACCAATAGTGTCAAAAAATATAAAGATGACGGGAGACCTGGCAGCCCTCAAACTAGTATACCTACATATCCAGAAAAAAAGGTTAATTTAAACCTAAATTCCAACATCACAGCCTCTCCAAAAAAAGTTCAGAAGCCACTCAAAAAGGTATATTGATTATCTTATTTGGGAAAAAATCTAAATAAAAACGTCTAAAAAAAATTACTAAAAATAATTTTTAAGTTTACAAACAATGGAAATTATTTTTAAGTTTACAAACAATGGTCGTTTACTTAATTACTATGGGGTTAAGCCATCTGTTTTCTGTGATCCTAAGAAAATCTTGCTCAGCTTTAGCATAATAACTTTTGTCCTATATAAACAAATGTTTGGTAAAGGGCAGGGACATATGCTTTTAAATAATTATATATCTCCAGCTAATACAAAAAACTTGAGCTTGCTAAAAGGATAATTAATTTGTTATTAACATGCTTGCACTCATTAGTTTTTTAAAATGATTTAAATGAAATAGTATATTTATTACATCATAATCCGATTTCTTAATGTGTATCCCGCCTCGCCTCTGGAACTTGTTATAATGGAAATTTTCTCTGGATAGTAGGAAGACTGCCCAGATTTAATCTAGACTTTGAAGATATATGTCTTTTACAACACCCTTCATTAATATTAGTCTGTACCTTCAAAAATTCTCCCCAGGTTAATGTTTCTAAGACAGCATCTAGACAATAGGATTTCCGGTAAGCTGAAATCTATCTTGCCCGTTCAAATCTCAGCCCAAAGTAGTTAGTATTTAGGCTATAGCCCCTGGGGTACTTTCCTAGATAAGAAAAAGGTAAATAAAAAAATCGTGGGAATGAAATGATTTATTTACTGGTTTGAGGTCATAACTTCAGAGCGGCATCTTTGTTTTAATAAAAGTTTTATTTGATTAAGGCGAGGGGGAAACCACCTTCCCGATTTTAAAAAATATTGCCCCTTGGGGTTAATTGCCCATATAGCCCGATAATTCCCCGTGATTCCCAATTATTCCCCATAAGGCCCAATAATTCCCCATACTTACCAATACTTCTCCATATTTCCCAATACTTTCTCATAAAATAACTAAATTTAGCCTTTTTTACAGGCCAAAAGAATTTACTTTAGTGAACAATGTTTCCTTGATACTCCATTGTTTTTTTTAAAGATTATAATTAGTCTAAATTTTAAAATGTTATGTCTAAGCTTTGTCTTATAATACCTATCTAAATGCTGCCAAATGTATGTAAAAACCAGTGGTAAAAATATAGTATCTTTTAAAAAGATAGATTTAAATGAAATTAATGAATAATAAGGAAAAACTACAAACAAATTTTACTCATTTGACTTTGGTTTGAACAACTTGTACATTTTATGTATATTTATAGTGTCTTGTCTATCAATCATAAATGGACCTCTGCCTTGAAGCTTAAGAGGACCATTAATAATAAATTTTTCTTCAACGTTCGCATAATTGGAAGGACTTGGACAAACAATGAAAAAATTATTTAATTCACGTTTTAAAAATTTTAACTTGTCAATTCTGGCTTTATTATCTTCTTTAACTGCTTTTCTAATAAACCATTCTTCGTCGTATTAAACAGCCTAGTATTGCTCCAGCTCAATTTTAATATTCTAAAAGAAAAAAATAGATTTGAGCAGCCTCTCTTTGTCCCCTAAAATTAACTGATTACACAATTCCTAAATTTATTTTATACAAATAAGTTTTTGTAAAACAGTACGATAAACAGAAATAACTTTGACTATTATTTTGTATCTACAAATGAGTTTAATTCACTAAACACCGGAACTTGTTTGAACCAAAAAATTAAAAGAGAACAAAATCTAATATTTCTTAAATCCACTTATCACTTGAAAAACTTAATCAGAAAACTGAAAAGCTACAGATTCATTACTGGCTGACAAACATCCATTAGCTGATTCTAGCGATTTTTGTTTTTTCAAATAGCCAGTCCCAAGTGAGCCAACTTAAAAATGTTAGCTTGCATAAAGTTTATATGATTTCTGCGTACATGTCTTCTTCACCAGATGTCTAGATAGACATATTTGTTTTTTTACTTTTCTGACATTTTTTCTGTTTTTTGTATTTTTTATATGTCTTGTTCGTAAATGAACCAGCAGTCAGACTTCCTTAGAATTGCTTCTCCTTTCCTTCACGTTTTAATTCTTAAATATGGTGACTTTTCATTGATTTTTTTTGCTTTGTTTGAAAAATCTTTCAAATTAATGTAATCACTAGTATTATCAAATGCAGTCTTCCCTGGAGTTCTCTTGATCAATATCTTTATGCTTCAACTCATAGTTAAAAAGCAAGAATTTTATCTTCTCCAGTAATTGTTTCTTCTTCAAGGTAAATATCCGTATTGATATCCTCTTTGTCATCTTTCAAATTATCTTCTCGATTTCCATGTTTAACCGTAATGCCACCAATAGGAATTTTTGGGGAATTTAGAAATACCTTGTATTTTTAAATTATTCCGGGCTTCATTTAAAGACTTATCATTTATTTTTTCGATAACTTCATCACGGATCTTGGACAAAATCAAATGTGAAATTATTTTCCACTTGCTTTAGAATTGGCTTATTTCTTCCTTTTTTTTTTCTTCGGAAACATGAGGGTTTCTTTCAAGTCGAATGTAATATCATTTATGACTCTAATTTTTTTAATATGTTATATGATGTCCTTGACACTAAATTGCCGACCGTTCCAAACTTACTTGTTAATTGTTGAATTCGTAACAAATTAAGAATTTGCAAAGCTGTCGATTTTCTACAATGTTATAGTAGAATATTTAGCGTCTCTCAGTATTAATATATATATTTTTAAAAATTTGCATGGTGGTGCTTATAAGGATGCTTCCCTCAACTAAAATATTTTGAAGGTGTTTGAAGATGCGGTTTAACCAAAAGTAGAGATTATAACGCTAAATGGGCCTTCGTTAGAGTTTAAGAAGCGTAAGAACATTTGAGCAAGGAGCTTTAGAAGATTAAAACTTAAAATAATTTTATTTATTGTTAGCCAATTTTACATGAATCATAACACGACTTCCAGTTTAGGCACTGCAACGAAGTTTAAAAATTTTAACGTGTGCCTCAAAGTATGGGCACACCTTACTAAGGACGCTTTTCGGTCCTTTATTTTCTTCACATTTGAGTATAATATTGTTCCTGAGGTAAAGGCAAGTAATTTTTTAAATGAACGTATTTTCTTAACTATACTTGTGTAGTATAATAAACCCAAATTTATATGCATTTAAACCTAAAAGTTCGCAGATCTTTGTAATTTTTTTGGAATGATATTTTTGAGGTAATGCAAAACAACTTTTAAAGGGGACTTTTCATTGTACTTTATAAAACTTAATTTAAATTTTTAATACATTTTTATGTACCGAAAGCATAGAAATTATTAAAGATTATTTATAAAATGTACACTATAAAGGATGTTACATAAAATGATCCAATTTAAAAGTTGCTTGAGGTTGTCTCGCTGGTCGTTTCAAAAGACACATAACAAGAAATTCTCAAGATATACCGAGTTGTAAAATGTGGGTTCGTTTTTCGGGTACATCTAGTATAGGTAGGAAAAAACCAGGTGTTTCTCATGAACCCAGGGAAAACATATTCAGATTAAAAGAAAATTTACTTTAATCCGAGCTTTAAGCCAAACCTCACTTAAAAAGGTAATTAGCATCAAGTTTAAGTTTTACGATTAGAATGGCTGTTATTTATTTAGGACTTTTGTACTTTAACAAATATTAAAATTATTAAAATTGCAACATAATATATTTAAAACACCTTTGCTCTTCTTTTTTTCAGAATATTGGTAATATAACCGGAAATGCCAGTACAATGAAAATATTTTAAGTAAAGAGGATATACTTAAAAACGCCACCATGCAAAATTATAAATAAATATATTAAACGGCTCTTTAAATTTAAAACGAAAAAGCTCATTCTATTTTATGTATTATAGTTTCTCTTTACTAATCAATAATTCCTTCCAATGCCCCGATATTTCCTCATAGTTCCCCATAGGGCCATACTTTTTCATGATTTGCAATAATTTCTTGTGCTTCCCCATAATTTCCCGGTTACTAAAACTTTGAAATACAATTAATGCTTTTTAGGTTGATTTAGGAGCAGCAGCCAACTTTGGCCGCGACTCAACTCAAAGCCCATTTCCAAGGCCACCAAGTGGTGGTGGTACTGCAGATTTGCTAGATGACTTTGATCCAAGAGCGGAAGAAAAATCGAAACCGCCTGTTACCTATAATTTTGGTGATTTTGAAACAGAATTTAATAGTACCGCTACAGCTCCAGTGACTAGTAGCAAAAGTGAAGATGACTTTGCCGACTTTAGTTCTGCATTTTCACAAAATAGCAGGTAAGGTGTGATAACTTTTATAAATTATGGCTTTTATAAAATATCAATTTATTATGTTTATTGTTTTGCATATTTCATTTTGAAACAAGAGTTACAGTTTTTATTGCACAAAAAAATACAACAGAGATCTATGACATGAATAATGACGCTATAGATTTACACTGAGGCTTAGTAGGACTAATGATACACATTTTTTTCTTTTTATAAAATGCTGTTTATACATTGTTTACTTAGAACAAGCATATAGGTTTTTTGAACCGGGAGTAGAGTATTGTAGTTAATTACTTGTACTTATTTATTTTTTCTTTTAGCACTTCCCATCAAGTCTGCTTACTTCGCCAACCACACCTACTGTCTTACCGAATGTTATTCCATCCAACATGGGAGTAACAAATCAAAATCTCCTATTAGGTGGACCTCTAGCTCAACCATCTAATTTATTCAGCCCTCCTTTGCAAACAAATAATCCAATAGCAGGAAATTTATTAGGGGGCTTGACTCCATCTCCTGCTCTTGGGCAGATAGCGCCAATGGGTGTGGTTTCCCCTAAAAAGACTGGAGAAGATTTGTTAGGAGATTTAAGTGATTTTGGAAGTTTAAGCATACAACCTCAGCCTGTGAATAACAATAATAATGTAAATGACGGTCTAATGGGTGGTGCTGGACTATTGGATAATTTAAATGGTGAGTGCATTATATCAATAAGATTAAAATTTAAAACCTATATATAAGTTACCCTTTTTTTGACTTGATTTTGAAGTAGGCATTTTTATTCCGGGAAATTAGAGCGCCCCCAATAAAAAGCCACTGCTTCCTCCGGGCTTATAGCAAGGCACAATTAATACACAGCAGAAAATCTTGTCCGAGCAAGCAAGCTTGTAGGGACATACTTTGAATGAGCTGTTTATTTAGTGTGAAATAGTTCGTTGACGTGCAAACACTTTCAAATTTTATGTTCTAGTGGTGCAGTTTAGATTTGTTGGAAGTTTTAATTTCTAGTTAGAGTTGTGTTAGTTTTCACCAAGGTTTTATTAGCTTCACTTGTATGTATCTATGTAAAAGAATCTTTCAACCTAATTTTCACAAATTTCAAGAAGTCTGATTAACTTGAAAATTTGTATAGGGGTCAAGAGCTGATGGCAAAATAATCATTTTATAACTTCGTTCTAATCTCCTGACTAGGATCATAGAATAAAAAAAAACACTTTCTCAAAATGACAGTACTTGGTGAATGCACAAGGCCAAAACAGGGCAAAACGCTTTCTACAAGAATTCAGGCTACTGGCAACAGAATAATTATTTTTGGAGAAAGGGTTTGTCACTGACCTTTATGTTGGGTTATTTATAGGCTTTTTATTTCCATATGGAATTTCTTTATGATCCGTTAGCCATAATAGATTAATTGACAAATATTAGAGATACTAAAAAATGGATGCTTTTGATGTTGTTTTGAGACCAAAAAATAAGAAAATAAATTATAGTTTAAAAAAACTAAAAAAACATGCTTTTATAGCAGACCGAGCTAAAAAGTAGAAAATAATCAATTATAGTAAAAAAGCATTACTATATTTTCATAATAACTCTATTTTTATAAAAAGTTCCCAGGAAAGAAGAAGAATTTTGTAAATAGCTACCAATAAAATAATTGTAACCATTTAATATCAAGCACCCCACGCTTTTTTTCTATTGTTGATTATATTCTACTTTTTAATTCAGTTTAGTTTTTTAAACTATAATTTATTCATTGTGCTTTTAAGCTTGTAAGTACTACTGACTTAAAAATGGGACATGCCTGTACTGTTTAAAACTACAAAAATAGGCTGTTCCACAGTAACAGTTTCGGTTTCAAAGTGTTCCCAGGTTAGGTAAGTAATTTAATAAATATAGTTTGATATTTTAGTTTTAATAGATAATTTCTGTCAATGTATGCGTTTACCATACCATAAACTACTGGATTACTATTGAAAGTATAACAAAGTATAATTTCAAATTTAGTATAATCTGTCGGCTTCTAAATACAAAATATAGAATTGTAACTATAACCCTATCCCGTTTTTTTTACATTTTTTTGTTCCTTTCTACCGAGAACTTCTATTTTTGTGGCAACATATTGTTGGATGTCAGGGACATCTTTTCTAGCATGTCCGTCACTCCACATATGGTTTCTTATTCATAGGTTGCTGGGGTATAGAGATGGTGGTTGCCTTATTTTAATAAAACACCTTGGTCATACTGATAACACAAATTAACTTTGGTAATTGTTTAGATGTGTGACTCCACTTTTTGGGATGTAAAATCGACATGAACAAATTTATTTTGAGTTGTCAAATATTTTTATTCTTAAAGTTTAACACCGACATTTTTTTTTTTTGATTTTACTTAAAAGATTCATAAATTCGTTGTAAAATAAAATAAAATGGAAAAAAACTGTTGATATCTAAATTTTTGACTTTTTATGATTAAAAATTGGTGGAGCCACAAATCTAAACAATTATCTTAACTTTCATTTACAATTTTTTTTAACCTATAATAAATAACTTTTGCCACAAATCAAGAAAAAAGCTTGTTTGCTTAATGACTATACAATCTTTTCAAGTTCTGTGATCCGTCTACTTATCCTACTTGAGGATATTTTGTCACACTATAAAAATGCATTTTGACGTTTCACTCTCTGGCTCTACAGCTTCGACTCTCTTCTAGCTTTACTTTTCGACCTATGTCTTGAGGCGCTTTTCCCTCCTCCTATCACGCAAAGGGTGGCAAACGGCTGAATATGAAACTCAATGAAAATAATGCTTTTAGAATGTTGCACTCTAACTTTTGAAACACCGAGCTGTCGGTCCGACTTATTATTCCGTCAGGTTTTTAATTTACATGTTTATATTCAACGCATTGGATAATTGGCAGATAATTGTTATTTATTTATTATTTTTAAAAAAGATAATATTTATAATATTTAGTTGATGTTATATTGGTTCTACAAGAATATTTACATTTCCGTATCAGTAATTGAGAAAAAATGTCATTAAGATCCTGACACCCTTTTCGAAAAAAATCTTATTCTGTTAACCAACAACTGTTGGTTAAAAACACCACTTGAGGATGTCGAAACTTAGAATATTTTAGGCGTTTTTTTGGCTCATTTTGTTTTACAGATATTTATAAGTTAAACTTCATTAGATATCAATTAGTAAAAAAGTGAAGTTAAACCTATTGTTTATTCGTCAATGCAACTGTAGTAAACAATAGAGTGGATCGAAAAACCCGTTTTTCTGCAATACAATTTTAATAGCGAGGAAAACTTGCGCATATTAAAAAACTAACAAAATATTTAAAAAAAAATCAAAATTTGAAATCGCGCAAAAGGATTAAAGTTTAAAAAAAATTGAAAATACCAGTAAATTTCAAAAACATACAAAAATTCCCCCAAAAATATTTTTTTGTTCTAATAGTGAATAAAATGTTTTTCAGAGTGTCCTTAATGCATACAAAAAATTGTTGGACTCATTTTTGTTTAACTGAATTCGCGCAAAAGGCCTAAAGTTGCAGGTTCTATCGTAAAAAAACGATATTTCATCATTTTCGACGACTTTTAAGCATGTGCCAAAACCCATAAATGTTTTATTTTTAATTTGTAATACTGTAAAAACCATTCGTAATAGTTTTCCCAATCTAGAAAAAATACTTTCAGACCTGTTATTCCGTAACTGTATTCGCGCAAAAGGTCTAAATTATAGTATAAGTTAAGCCATACAGTCCCGTAAGAAACGCCATTTTCCATATCTGATGAGTGTTTATTCAACACACTAAGGTTTTTAATAAGACTCCAACAAGTGATTTACAAAAAAATTATTAGCCAAACATATCATATTGCAGCTCTCAACTCACGGCGAGGACGTGGCTGCAAGGCGAGTTGGTTGGGTAGGGTGGAGGTGGGAACCTCCACCCTACCCAACCAACCAACCAGGGTAAATTTTATTTACAATATTTACAGTAATTATTTACTTTGTACAATGCATGTGTTCGTTGTGGGCAAAAGGTTATTTACATAGAAGCCCCTTTGAATTCAGACTTTGAATTAAATGTGGGCATCAGCTGTCTTGATTTTAAAGTAGCTCTTATATAACCATTTCGATTTTCATGCCCGCACACTTTTTCTGCTACTTCTGTAACCAGTTTTACACACCTCTTAACTGACTGGGTGTGGCATGGGAATTTGAGGTAGTTAAACTCTGGTAGATGCTTTGTGGCTATTCAATAAAGAAACGAAATAAGTCGCTTCAGTTGGCCATCTTGACAGTAGTGGCGGCCAACTCTCGGTGGCAGAAGACTGCAGACTGATCAAATGCGTAGTTCCGGTATGTCGGGTTTTTTCAACTACCCTGTGAAACATGGACCTGAAACATATTTTGAAGGTAGTTAAAACAACCTAGACATCTACTGGACAATTTTCAAGGCAAATCATTGATCCAGAATTCAAAGGAAACGCATTCTACTGCCAATTCCTTGAACATAAAAGGACGGGCCATGAAATAGAGACCAAATAAGAAATGGTAAGGACGATCATGCACCTTAAACCATAATGAGGGCCCTATGGATGAGATGACTAGGTTTAAATAAGAGCCATCACTGAAAGTATTTAGGCTTAAAATCTTAAATTCTATGCAAACGACTATACCGAACTAATTGATTGGTCAATCTGCAAGTTAACACCGCCGCCACTACTGTCCAAGATGCCAACTGAACACTTTGTTTCTTTATTGAAAGACAAAGCTCTACCAGAGTTTAACTACCTCAAATTCCCATGCCACACCCAGTCAGTTAAAAGGTGTGTAAAACTGGTTACAGAAGTAGCAGAAAAAGTGTGCGGGCATGAAAATCGAAATGGTTATATAAGAGCTACTTTAAATTCAAGACAGCTGATGCCCACATTTAATTCAAAGGAGCTATGTAAATAACCTTTTGCCCACAACGAACACATGCATTGTACAAAGTAAATAGTTACTGTAAATATTGTAAATAAAATTCACCCTGGTTGGTTGATTGGATAGGGTGGAGGTGGGACTCGCCTTGCAGCCACGTCCTCGCCGTAAGTCCTGGGTCATTTCAACACAGATTAAATGTTGAAATGAGCTGAGAGCTGCAATATGATTTGTTTGGCTAATAATTTTTTTTATAAATCACTTGTTGGAGTCTTATTAAAAACCTTAGTGTGTTAAATAAACAATTATCAGATATGGAAAACGGCTTTTTGTACGGGAATGTACGGCTTAACTTATAATTTAGACCTTTTGCGCGGATACAGTTACGGAGTAACAGGTCTGAAAGTATTTTTTCTGGATTGGGAAAACTATTTCGAATGGTTTTTACAGTATTACAAATTAAAAATAAAACATTTATGGGTTTTGGCACATGTTTAAAAGTCAACCCGCAACTTTAGACCTTTTGCGCGAATTCAGTTAAACAAAAATGAGTCCAACAATTTTTTGTATGCATTAAGGACACCCTGAAAAACATTTTTTTCACTGTTGGAACAAAAAAATATTTTTGGGGGAATTTTCGTATTTTTTTGAAATTTACCGGTATTTTGAAATTTTTTGAAACTTTAGGCCTTTTGCGCGATTTCAAATTAAAAAAAAATGGTTTAATATTTTGTTCCTTATAATGACGCCGATGCGCAAGTTTTCCGCGCTATTAGAATTGTATTGGAGAAAAACCGGGTTTTTTAATGCAGTTGCAGTGGTGTATACCAATTTCGTTGGTTATAGTTGGTTTAACGCAAAAATTTGATTGTTGTATTTCGTATAATTAGAAGCACTAAACGAAAAATGAGTTTTACAATAATAGGGAAAAAATATTGACGATTGGCTTTTCATTTTGATTGTGTATTATTTTAAATATCTAGGACGATTTTTTTCTAGATCTTTTAAACAAGAAAATACTATTATATAGTCGGAACAAACATTCAAAAATGATATTAGCACCTAAAAAGCGCACGGTACAATTAATTTTTAACATAAATAACATTATAAATAGCTGCTAAAAGGGAACACATGTTGGAAAAACTCCCCCAAAAATCCCCACAAGAGTTAACTCATTTTGAGGTAAATGTGTTTACCAATCATCTTTGTAATATCTTAATCTTAGTGGTGTATCGACTTTGTTTCCATCTTCCAAATAATGTGTAAGTGAAAAACTTATAAATTATATTTACAGTCGCCTAAATTGTTTTGCGATAGAAAGCTAGGTTTTTAAATAATATCATAGTAGCCCCTTCAAAGTTTCAGGTAATTTTAAAATTAATTTAACTTTTTTCGGCGCTCAATCATTTTTACTTTTTGAAGCCGATTACTTTCCATCGAACAAAAACAGTAAATGCATAAAATTAGGTTATTGCTGATGAGCTATTCTGCTGTGTATTTGTAGTGTCTTCTTTATAGGCTCATTTTACTGAACCTATTCTTGATATTATTTTAACTTGTACTCATTAGCTCTTTTATGTCACAAAAATATTTATTATTATCACGTGATTGCGTATATAAAGCAAAATTGTTAATTTTACTTAATGACATGATAATATTCTTAAATGCAGTTAGACATTTTCGGGAAATTCATAGAGATTTCCCCTTGCAGATGCAAAGGAACCCAATGAGAGACCACCACAACGATTTAACACTACAAAGCAAAGAAAAACAGCACTTGAAAGGGAACTTGAAGAAGTAACAATATGCGCTTTAAATCAACTTCAAAAAATTGAAAAACTGTCGTCTCAAGGAGATATAGATATAGTTTTAGAAATATTAGAAAATTTCCTAAAACATATTCCACGTGCACTAAATATTCAAAAGCTTATAGGATTAGAGGAGACGTCGTACGAAAAATATGTCCAAGGTGGTTTTACCATACTTTTAGAAGAACTCGTTAAGTTATTTGACCACCAATTTCCGTTTCAAGAAGGTCGGATCTATGAGAATGTTGGGAATATCTTAAGGATCGAAGATTCTAGTTTCTTTGAAACAAGTTTAGAAGTTCTAACAAAAAATATTAAAAATAAACAAAAAAGTTCAAACATAATTGCTTGTCTACAAGTTTTAATTCAATCTGACGGCTTTTTTGCTACTATAGTATCAAATTCCTTTTCTGTGGAACAAGAATCTTGGGAGAATGTTGTACAGCTGGTGATGTCCTTACCAAATAAAGTGGCTAATATTTTAGAGAGGGATACACCAATTTTCTTTGGCTATAAAAGATTCTCTTATTTGTTGATTTATAACTTTTTAAAAGCCGTCGAATTTTTAGCTAATGCAGTCCTAATTGAACCAAACATGAAGAGTCGGATTAATTATAAAAATTTGGCCATTTTTTTATGTAAAATAGTTGTTAATTTCAATGAAAAATCAAATTGCGATGGGCTTAATTATTTAGTTGATATTGTGGCCTTTATTACACATAAGTCATCTGAAAAACTGGGATTATATCGTGGAATAATTAGCCGAATTTTTGAAAACCTTGACAGAGCTGCTATAGAATTAATGGCTAAAGCATTTTTAACTAGAGTAGATCCTACCAAGTTTCTGATTACAAATATTTTTGGCAAGTTTTTAATAAAAAACACAAACTGGAAATACATTTTATGTACTAAAATACCATTATTAACGTTTTTTGACAGAAATCAAGAAAGTTTAGTAACAAATCTAGTATTATATTTGGGTAGTTCTTCCCACACTGATCTACTGAGTTTATTTTATAATCTAATTTCAGTATGGTCAGATAAGTCATCACTTAAGCACACAAGTGTTGAACAACATTTACTTTTATCAAAGTATATTGTCTGTATTATTAACTGTTTGAAAAATATTGGACTTACTGAACATGAACAGAAGCAAATAAAAGATAAAGTTTATTATGGTTTGCCAGTTCATTTAGAATCTTCTGTAGATGTTATACGATATTCAGGTATGAAGACTGGAGAAATTGTAATTAATTTTGTCTACCAGGAAGGGGATGAAAACACTAAAAATGAATTAAAATTTCAATATGATAATTTAAAGGAAGATTGCCAAAAGGCTATTGATGACCTAAGTTACTTCACTGATCTGAACTTCACCGAGTTGTATATAACTAAGAATGATTTTGTATGTGATGTAAAAGATATTTTAGGGAAATTGCAAAATAAAGCTGAAGTTGACATAGAGTATGTTCCCCCAGATCGAAAATTTAGAATGAGAAGTCAAAAAGAACAAAAGAACGAGATTATCCTTTCAGAATATACTAAACCAAAAAATTATGGTATAAACATAATAGATGGTACTCTGGAATTGGATTCCGATGACGAGTTTGAACCTTTTGACCTATCAAATGACGTAAAAGTATCAAATAAACAACCACCTGCCTATTTAAGAGATCTTAGGGATAATCTAGTGGAAACGGATGATCCTGATATATTTGCATTAACCCTGGAAAACTGTGAAAAAATTGTGAGTCAACAGTTAGCTGATGATGACGCGAGTATAGGGCTTGAAATTCTTGAGATACTCATTTCGTTGGATGCAAAATTTTATGTTGAAAATTTTGATAGTTTGGTATTTCAAAGTTGTGTTGCTATAACCTGCGTATATCCTGCGGTGTATGCAGAATACCTATGTAGAGAAATTCACACAGATATTGGAAAATATTCTGTTGTGCATAGGATATTAATGTTAGATATTTTAAGAGAAGCTAGTAAGATGCTTTCAAGTATTACACCCAAGATCAAAGAAGAACAACCAAAAGGCAAGAAATTAAGAGAAGAAGCTAATGCTGCCTCTGAAGTAATTAAGAAAAGATTAGAGGCCAAAACCAGATATTTTCACAAACATAACGTTATAAAATATGAGCAAAGAAATCGGTTTGCAGAAGTGGCAGGCTATTTCTTTTTTCCCCTACTTTATGGATACAACCAAAATAAGCTTCTAAAGCAGCCAATAATAAAAGATAGTGACGACCATTTATTGCTTATACATTTTATTGAAACATTGGCGATAGTAATGTTTTGCTCTCAAAACTGCAACGTAGCACCGCGAATGGCTAAAGAAGGTCTACATTTTGCCTGGTTTTTACGTTACCATACTAATGTTAAAGTAAAAATGGGAATTCTAAATCTTATAGGCGCGGCAGTAATGGTGGTGCCTCAAACAATATTAGTAAACGACTTTATGAATGAGTTATTTGAAATAAGGTTATGGCTAGCAGATTTGCTAAGTCCTAATGTTAATAAAGGAGAACCCAATGTGGAATGTAGACATTTAGCTGCCTGTACGATGGCTCTTATTGAAAATGTGTTAAAAAGTGATGTTGAAGATATGGAATAAAATAATTGAGGCACTCTCATGTAGTTCGTGAAGGATTATTTAGTATTATGTGACTCACTGTAACTTCCTGAAGATTGTTTGTTATGAGAAATCGATTTTCTTTTGCATTTTTCGGCAGTTTTTTACTTGTCGTAGTTTTAGGTTTCAAAACTATTTTTTAAAATTACTTACTAAGTGTAAATACGTTCTTTATTGTTGTGGCGATTTCACGTATCAAAAAATCCTTGTTAGGTACTCGCCAAGATGCGACCGTTTTGGTTCTGGTCCCCAGAGTATAGAATTGTATTTGCACAGAAGTTATGGGTCCCTACGAACTGGCAAATCGCGTAAAACGAAATCAGGAAAAACGTCCAAAAAAACCTCTAGTCTAGTCTACCACGGTTTTCAAGATAATAGAATCTAAAAATTTTTTACTGAAAATTAAATATTATTTAAAATAAAACTTATTTCAATTTTGATATAAAAATTTAGCATATTCTGAGAGTTTTTTGTTAAAATTATTGGTATAACACCATAAATGATATATTAATCTGTTAAGACTGGTACATTTATTATTTTCTGAAATAAGAGTTAATTGATTTTAAGTTTTCTTGAAATTACTTTAACACAACTAACCAGCCTTCTTACTTTTGATAATAATAAATGTACCTATCAGTCATAACCGAATAATATTCCATTTATGACATTTCTCTATACATTTTGACAAAATCTCATATCTTAAATTTCTAAATCAAAATTGAAATAAATTTAATTTAAAATATTATTTAATTATCAGTGAGATTTTTTAGAATAATTTTATCTCAAAACGCTGGTACACTTGCCTTCGGAACATGGGTAAATGTTTTGACTTTTATATGTTTTTTCGGGGGTTTTTCTTTGTTTTAGGCAATCTACCAGTTTGTAGGGCTTGATAGTTTTTATGCACACAGGATCAGTACCAAAGCGGTCTCTTTTTGGCGAGTACCCAACAAGGACTTTCTGATAAATGTAGTTGTGTTTCTTAAAAAAAACTAACTATTAGATTTTTTTTAAGTCTTTTATAATATTTTTGTTTAATGATTGTTTTTATTTGATCTTTATAGCTTAGGAAATAAAGTGATTTTTTTACACTATATGGTACTTTTACGTTTATTTAAACCCCTTATTTTTTTTAGAAATATATATTGTCACAAACAAAATATAATCTGTCAGTATAATGTCTTATTGTCAAGTAGCCCAGTGAGTAATCATGACCTTAAGAGTTATTTAAATTAATCGCTTGACGAATTTGTAACCGACAGCGTATTAATCTAGGCACGTGTCCTGTGACTTTGTGTATTGTATTCCTTTTAAATGAAAAATTATCTTTATTTATACGTGACAGTTGTATAAAGAGAGTTTATACATCTGTCATGTGTTTATACATAACAATTTCTAAAATGTTATAACTCAAACAAAAAGACAAGCTGGCCAGCTGGTTAAACCAGTGCCATAAAACATATTCAGCTTTGCTTACGCAAGAACTAACCAAATTTTAAAAACATTTTTATAAGAATAAATCTACACTATTAGTTTTTATTTTAATGGCATTGAGAATTTTGTCGCATGAAAGTTCTTTTTTTAAATTATAACTTACTATAGGGTTGTGTGTTAAATAAAAATAAGCTTTCATGGTTAGTAAAAAGAGTACCAGAAAAAAAGTTTTATGTGAATAAAATTGCTAGGTTTTTTTGTTTTTTACTTTTTTAAATTTAAAGTAAACCTGTAACTATAACATGTTTTTATAAACTCAAAAAGACGAAGCAGATAGAAGACCGAAAAAGAGTAATATAAAAAAAAAGCAGCCAAAAGAACTTGAATATAGGTCGGCGATATAAACTTAATTTAAAAAGAAAACATGTTTAAGGCAAGAAATTAATGATAAGTGATTTTAAAGTATCAGAAATTATTTTACTGAAACGGGTTTATTTTTCTACAGTTGACGAACATGGGTTATACAGTGGGTATAAAAAGGTTTGGTTTAGTTTAGTTGATTTACATTTTCCTGCGAAATATATTATTTTTTTACGCCCAGAACTGTACTAAATTATACAATAGTACTATTTTTTTACAGGGATTGCGTTTATATTTTAAATCCTACGTAAAAAGGTTATAAAAGCTACAAAGAATATTTAAATACAAAAATCATTATATTCCATGCTTTTTAGAATAAATGGCTGATAATCAAAATGTTATTATTTAAAATGGAACAGTCTGATAGATCTATTATTATGGGTTGCCCTACATCGTGGAAAAAAAATACTGATTCAAATCCTTGTTTAGCACAGTGATTTACGGCAGGGCTTATATAAATTGTGAAGAAACTCACTAAATTTAATATTGTTAAATTCATAATAAAGAAATTTATACATTTTAAACATGTTCTTTTTACACAGTTTATTTTTAATCGTAAATTTTCCGACTTTAATTTAAGTTCTAAGTAAAGAAGAGACATGAAAATCGCATTGGTTTTCTATTTAAAGATGTTCTCTAAATAGGACTGTTGAGTGATATTTCTTATAAGTAAACTTCTAATCTTTTCATTTTATTAATTGAAAAAAAACATTAAGTACTTGCAGTATTTTTTTTACACGTTAAAAGTAACATCGCGTTTTTGATTTGTTCGAACAGTTCTAGAAATTTTTCTATATATCCTATTTCAATTGTTTTTAAATTATGGCAACTATAGGTAACACTGGAATAAGTAAAGAATTATAAAATCTGTTTTATTTAATCATTAACCAAGTCAAATTTCACTTTTCTTGGTTTTTGAAAAATATTTTGTCTTAAAAGAAAGAATAATTAGTTCACAGTCGATAACTTGCACAGCATTATAAATAAAATTATGAGAATATGTATGACTGTTATAGGTTACGCAATATCCCGGTGCGTTAATTTATGACGGTAATCAGTACTTTTTACTATTTCCTGCTTTTAACCTCCTATTTGTGTGTTTAGATAGATCGGATATAGTAGCGGTTGGGTTACACCTACTGTATTTACGCGACTTAACTAACCGATATATTAAAAAAATATACTATATATTCGCACTCCAACCCTTTTATCATTATTTTACAGGAACTCTGCTCACACCATCGCCTGCCCAACCCCTCCAACCAATGTCTTCCAACACAAACAATGCCACTCCCACTACAACCTCGTCTGCCAATAAAAATCAACCTTTAGGCTCAACATGGGTAAACTCCGGCAAGGTTAACATAGACTTGGACAACTTACTAATCAGTAAACCTAAGCCGACTCCATCTCCAAGTATGAATCAGCTGGCCAGTAATCCTACTTCTCCTATTAATCAGCCAAGACCAAGTTCTGGAATTAATACCGGTTTTGGAGGAAACTTTGCATTTAATAATATACAAGGGGGTTTTACACAGCAAGGTAATCAGCAATTTTTTACGGGATTTAAATGATTTGATATTAAGGTAGAAAAAAGGTTGTCATGTACAAGAAAAGCTGCGGCATCAGAGTATGTTTAATTGTAAGTATAGAAAAATAGACTGGAGTAAACAATCATCCTAAAAGTTTAATTTTTAACAGTGTTTTTTGTCTAGAAGGAAAAAGTGGAATCATTCGGTTTAGTTGGCTTGAAAGTTATTTTTAATTACTGAATATAAAACAACCTTAAATAGGTACAAATAGAACAGTTTCTGTGAGTTTTTATAAATTGACATCGTTCTTTGATGTTTATTTTGCGAGATTTTATTATTAATGCTTAATGAATGGATGAATGAATAAATAATGGCAGTTCAAAAGGTAATACATATTAGGCTTCTATAAGTTTTTAAAACTAAACGACGGTGCTATAAACTTGGCAGAGGTAAATATAAACTGATCTGAGTAAATGACATCCTGTGCCTTAAACAGGTGTCTCCAACGGTGCCTCTGAGATACAGGGCGACCTCTCAGGAAAAAAGTGACAAAGGTGCGCTGACCGAAACGGATAAATTCGTTTCGAGAGGTGCCACTCAAGGTCACAAGCAGACAAAGGTGCGCCGACCGAAACGGGTGAATCCGTTTCGTAAGGTATCCCTAAAGTCACCGGTGCCAAATAACAATTACCTGGTAGCTACCCACGTCACTAGACCGGGAGAGGAGGGCATGATGGATCTAATCGTCTGCTCGTCATACTCTCCAGGAGACAGGGACACCAGAACACATTGTGCTCGTGTCCGGTAGCGAGACGAGTAAGATGAGATGTAGGAACTCTCTCCCAATCTGGTATCGGATTCATTAGAGGTCCGATCCTATTGGGAGGAATGTAAAAAGGTGTGAGCCACAATAGACCGAGCGGTCGCAGTGGAAGGTGTAAAAAGTCCACTCACTTTAAACCTACCTACCTACCCGAACAGATTAAACGGAAAGTGGTTTTATAGCCAATTTAAGCTAAAAATGCAATTTGCAAATTTATCATAATAATGAAAAATCTTTGTTATAAAGTATGATAAAATCACTTTTTCTTAATGGGAAATTAAGTTAGCCACACTCTAATTTCATGGGACAACCATTTACATTTTTTCTAAATATTTATATGGAAAATCCATCTGTTTTCTTAGATTTCTTTAGTCAGTATAAAGCTCTTCATCAGTTGCATTGTCTGATTTAATATCATCTTGATAATGTCTGAGCTGATATATAACTCACTTATTGTTCATTAGTTTTTAGGTACGTTTAGCTAATTTATTTAGAGTATATTAATTGTTGTAAATGTGATATTAAAATGGCAGAAATTAAACTAGTTATGAATTCCACATTTTCCTTATACAGAACCAATTAAAATGGTTGTTTTATCTTTTCTTCCTTTTTTTTTTATATATACATATCATATATAAAATAATTTGCACATTTAAAATGAAGTATTACATTCTTAAGTCTTAGGACAGTAGCAGCTAGCAGGCTATTAAAAAAAATTACGTAAAAAATATAACTTCCAAAGAACTTTTTTGTATTATTAACGTTTATATTTTAAGAGAGCTTTTTTTTAAATTTATAAAATATTGCACATAATTTGTATATATTAAGTCAACTTTATCAAATGCTCATATTTTAATATTGGGTGCTGGGTACATATAGTTTTTTAGGTATTTATTTAAAATTTAGTCATAATTTTAACATTTAGCTTTAGTTTTTGTATGGTAATTGTATAAAAAATGGTAAGGGGATCGTGCATAGCTTCCTGTAAGTAAAATTTGCCAAGAGCTAAGTAGAGCAATATTTTCTATTAGACAAGTGCTGTTGTTCTTGTTAAGTTTTTCTTTAATTAAAAATAATGATAAATTTCTAAACCTATTTTTGTTTTACATGTTATTTTTGCTGTGTTTTTTATATTCTCTAAATTATTATTGTTTACCAATTAATTAACCAATAATTGGCATGGAAATTGTACCTCCAAAGAAGTAATAAGATGTACTACTAAAGTAGTAAATTAAGTAAATTAATTCTATTAAAAAAAATACAAATACATAACAAAAACCAAATGTGCCTTTGTAGAAAACAACAAAACTTTAAAAATGTAACTTAAAAAGTGTATTTAGATCATAGATATGTTCAGTCTTCAATGCTTGGAAACATTCCAAAGCTCAATTGTTGTACAGTCGAGTCAGTCCTCTTAATGAAATAAAAAACAATTGTAAGTATTATACTTTGTTTTATTTTAAATATATGTCTTACATGCTACCTATGTTACGTCTAAATATGAATAATATTTAAAATAAAGACAACAACAAATTCACCTAACAACTTAATAAAAACGACCATTAGGAGTTTTGCAAGGCATCTTTTATATAAAAAAGTGAATAAAACCAAAAAACATAATACAAACAGTAGTAAATTAAAAATATATTGGTACATTACTTTATTTAATTGATGTCTACATCACATGCACACCAAGGCAATGACTGTTATAAAATTACGAAAAGAGCAAGTTATTCCTAGAATACTCTGTCAAACTTCGCGAGAACCTCGAAGATTAACATTTATACGCCCATTTTAGATTGCTCAAAAATTTAATGTTCTGTCCTTTCATTAAACATTTTCGAAACCGTCAGATCTAAAGGTTTTATGTTCCATTCCCATCTAAATAAATCTTGTTTAATTCCGAAGGAGGCAGGCTGACCAAATCCATTTACGAACGAATTTGTTCTTACTTTTTTAGCTTTACATTTTCAAAAACGCCTAACCTCTCTCTTATACAAATCTTGAAAGCTTAGATATCACATCAATTACGACAAATAAATTTCAGTGACGTCACGATCTTGGTTCACAATAATAAAAAAAACGACATTATTATGTTGGAAGGGCCGAATTAGACTAAATACTTGGACTTCCATTGTCTGTCTTTATTGTTAATTGGTACAGAACATTTAAGTTCGTTATGATCTCTTAAAAACGGTTGAAGATACATTTTTAACCGTACCTTTGTATGAAAATTATTAAATAAACATAAAAGGTCAAAATTTTAGTGTTATTAAAACACTAGATACGTTCACCCAATAGGAACTACTATTACTTTTAGTTACCTGGCTATCCATTAGCATTATATTCCGTCGTTAAAATTTATTTTGATAACAGCTATAGTCTGTCAAAAATTAATTATAAGATGATGGATATTAAATCACCTAGGTGCTTATTTACAAAATTTGATGACATAATTGTAGATATTGATTCCCCAATTTTGGGAAGTATGTTGTAACCCACAAAAAAATAAAAACGCATCAATGGCAAAAAATTATGTATTAATTATAGACTCCCAGAACCAGATACCCTAAAAAAAACTATAAAACTTTTATTTATAACAATTCGCGCATAGGTTTTATAGCAACACTCATCTATCAGAATTAAAGTATTAATATGTGTAATAAACTATGTTGTATTTTGTTTGAATTTAAATGAAGAAATATAAACAAAAAAAAAAAAACAATTTACTAGATAATTCAACAATGTCAATAATGGCGGAAGTAAAGGTTTCTACGTTAAAACTTAAGGGGTTAATCTGTAAAAAAGTCAATATTCTATCACAGATAATAAATGCGATGAATTCAAACAATTTTGCTATTAATGCTCAATGAACTTATTTCACTTTTTTATACATAAATGTGTTATGTAATATGATAATTAATTTCCTTAAAAAAATAATGTTCCTCGTCATTTCTTTTAAACGGTATAAGGTCAAAATATATAAAAAACTATTTTAAAAATACTCTGCCTCTAAACCAATTTGTTTTTCTTCTTTTTCTTTTTCTGCGATGCATCTTCAAATGATTCATTTGCTACACCTATAAAGAACAGAAAGTTAAAATTTACTTTTGTATATAACACATAAGTTTTTT
>JAHBCN010000428.1:189295-276031 GCA_019359885.1 Listronotus oregonensis | reverse complement strand
GATAAAAAGCATAGATTTACTGTTTTTGTTCTAAATGAAATAAAGATACATGTTTAAGGAAACACAATGGTGTATTTTGCTCTAGAGTCCCGCTAATCCAAACTAATTGGGACCGAACCCTGTTCAGATTAGCGAAAATTCGGATTAGGCGGTTTTGTCACATAATGCCATATTATTGTCTTTTTGAGGCATATTTAGCGTCTGATGTGTAAAATATTAAAGGTTAGACGCTAAATACACCTTTATTATTTAACAGTAGATGGTGTAAAGCCAATTTAGTGCATTGCGTCAGAAGAAGATCACTGACTTTAAATTGTGCTAGTTAATAATTTGTGTCTTACAAATAAATAAATTATTATTAATTTTGTTAATAAACGTACGACGTTACTTGAAAAAAAAACTTGTTTTTCTTTACTTTTCCTAGTTCTTAAATTTTATATATTTTTTTGTCCTGGGGCCCTGTTCGGATTAGGCGGATTTTCGGATTAGAGGGACTCTAGTGTATTTTATTTAATTTTTAATGATGTGTTATTTTTTAGGGTATGCAAATTCTTAGTGCGGGTGCGGATGGTTTTATAAAAATGTTCAGTATAAAGAATTCTGAATGTCAATGCACTCTGGATCAGCACAAAGGCAAAATATGGAGTTTAGCAATCAAAAGCGACGAGTCAGGTAAAATTTATTGTACAGGGTGTTATGGCAATATTTAAATATGTTAAACACAAAAATCTTGTTGTATTTGATAAAAAGATTGTTTGTAGATGGATTAAGTACGCCTCTAATTCGGACTTCGTACTATATTAATGAATATTCTTTTTTCATTAATACAGACAGATCACTAAAAACTTGCCTAGTCAAAAAAGAACTTCGTCTAATTTTCGATCTCACAAGGAGACGGCACGGCCTTGGGGTCGGCGATTTGGCTCAATTTTTTTGTGGTGATGGAGTGCACTTAGTATATCACAATATTAAAATACTAAGGCGCACTATTAAGAAAATCACAAAAATATTTAATTTTGAAATACGGACTTAAAATATAAAACCATTACTAACCACAACTAACCACTAAAGTGGCTCATGCGGTAGCGTTCGAGACATCTAACCCGAAGGTTCTGGGTTCGATTCTGCTCCATGCCTAACTTTTTTTTACGTAATTAATTACTTTTAATATTATTATTCGTTAAAATACTTCTAAAATTTATTTTCGTTTTGTAGTGTTTTTTTATTCACAAGAAAATAAAATATTTTAAAGCCAATTTGTATTACATATTTATTTACATTATTATTATTTGCAAAAATGTTATGTTAAAGTGATAGTTATTATAAAAACATTTAAAACAACAATTATTACAACACACGGGGTTTGTAAGGTATTCATTGAAAAACATATATCATTAAATTTACATTTATTAAAACGTTTCTGTCAGTGCATAGTTTTGAGGCATGTATATGTAAACTATTGTTACAATTATTTAATTAAAAAATTTGATATAAATAAATTTAAGAAGTATTTTAAATTTTAATAATAATAAAAATAATTAATAACGTAAAAAAAAGTAACGCATGGGGCAGAATCGAACCCGCAACCTTCGGGTTAGAAGTCTCTTACGCTAGCGCCTGAGCCACTTGGCGATTTGACAAAGGTATTACATTTTCAGTATATATGCTACACAAAAAAATTTAAAAAAATTAAAACATTTTTTTGTGGGATTTCCTCAATAGTGCGCCTTAGTATTTTAATATTATGATATACTAAGTGCACTCTATCACCACAAAAAAATTGAGCCAAATCGCCGACCCCAAGGCCGTGCCGTCTCCTTGTCAGTTTCCAAAGAGGCGGAGCTTTTTAGATAGGAAATTGGCCTTTATTTTAGGTGGTTTTTATTGTCGGATTTTTTTAACAGCTACAGTCGTAATTTTTACTAGTTTTTGAGATACGGCCAGCGGAAATTCTTACCCGGCCACAGAGTATGTTCATATATGTATATATATTTCTTTGTAGGCTTTATTACTGGAGGTAGCGATTCATATTTAATAAAATGGAAAGACGTTACGGAGGAAAAGAAGCAACAGCGCCAAAAAGAAATAGAGGAACGAGCTTTGGAGGAACAGAAATTAAACAATTACGTACAGAGCGATCAGTTATTAAAAGCTCTAAAGTTGGCGTTGAAGTTGGATAGACCATTAAAAACTCTCAGGATTATAGAGGCTGTTATCAAGAAAGGAGATGCTGGTATTGTATACTCTTTGTTAATTTTTTTGTTAAGTTTCTCGAAAATTTGTCCACTGACAAAGTAAATATGTAAATTTCTGGTGATATTTAACAATTTTTGTTTAAAAAAGTGGAATATTTTTTTGCTCTGAAGTTATTTTAATAGTTAAATATAAATAAAAGAGGACAATAATTTCATATAAACGTATTTTTATACGAAATGTTTTGAAATAGTATACTGAATGTATAATAGTCTGATGTCAGTGTTAATGAATATTATGAATTTTAGGCTTGTCAGATACCATAAAATCCCTTAGAAACGACCAGAAAGAAAGCCTTATGAATTGTGCTTAAATTGGAATACCAACAGCAGACATTGTCATCCGGCACAACTTGTTCTGAATATATTATTGAATGAGTTACAGACTGGAGAATTTAGGTAAGTTGTTATAAATTGATATTTTTTTCCAACCACCTTAACCATAACATTTTTTACTAAGCAAATTGTTTCGTATTATGATTAATTTTTAATTTATCCCAACACTATTGTAACCTAACATCAATTGATTTTACCATGTTGTTTTTAAGTTTACGGCCTTTCTTATGACAAGTGTATCGGCTTATGTTATTCTTGACCTGGCAACACTGTTCACAATAAAATTGGTTAAATATACAAATCTACTACTAGATGTTGATATGATTTCTACCACAGATAGTTTAGGTTCAAAGATCCAGATTTCCAGCCAATGATCCATTTTACTGCTCGTAATTTTAGACCTCTAAGACACACAATTATACAAATTTAAGTAAATACACTATAAAATATTATTATTTAGATTAAAATCAAACAATTATAATCGATGTATCTAATTGTACTTACTTGACAATGACTATGTCTTAATACTCAAGTTAATAGAGTTTACATAACACTGCTTTTGAAAACAATAGTAAGCTGTATACCATACAATCCGTGCTCAATTTTCTTTCAAGTCTTGACGTGTCGTGTCATGTTGATTGCAATGGTTATTTACGCGCAGTGTTGCCAATGTGGGGATGTATTAAAGGGCATTTAAAATGTGGTCTGGCAAACGACACTGGCATGATATATTAAAAATGAATGTGTTTTTGGGTAGTGTAGAGACACATCCATTACTTTTTTATTTTAAATATGTTTTTTTTAAATCTTGTTTTCTTTTATGTTTTGTTAATAAAACTACTCTATGCTTTTCAAACAAGCTTTATATAGAAAGTATTAAGGACACAATTTTGTGCTCTGTTAAAGCACCCATCGTTTATACTTTATACCATTTTTAATTTTAATTTAAAATTCTATTTTTGTTTATTCAGGCCCGTGGGACTTGGCAAAATAACCGAGGGAGCTTTGCCGTACACGGAAAGGCATTTCAAGAGGTTGACGCAAATGATGCAAGATATACATTTCTTAAGTTACACTGTTAATTGTATGAAACCACATTCTCGAACTATTGATATAAGTATGGCAGAATAAATAGAATTGTTTTTTTTACTAATAAATTTAAAAAAAAATCGTTTTTATGTTTTGCACCCTCAATTTAATATTTATAATACAGACGATTTATGGAGAAAACTAAAAGTGGTCTAAGTGCAAGTATACTTTTGTGATTAAGGGATGTTAGTTGTTGATTGTTGTAGTTGAAGGTGATTGTGAAATGGTATACACGGACAATCTTACTTAACTTACTTTATTCTATAGTTGGGACACCCTGTATTTCATAACTGAGAACTTGAAATTAAAAGGTTCCTAGATCACTATCGTCCACCTTGTATACAGTGTGTCTACTTAAGTTGGAACCATATGGAAAACTTTTTTATTATTAAGTTTACGGAAAAAAGTTATTCTTTATAAAAAGTTCTGCATGCTCCAAAACTTAAAATGCAACCATTAGATATCAATTTTTTAAGCCGTATACGAGGTTTGTCAAAAAATATGAATTTTACTTAAGAGTAAAGTACATTTATTTTTTACAATACAGAAGAATGTTATAAAGTAAAGTTATTTTGAAATAAGTTATATTCAAATATGCAATTACAGCTATTTAGCATGAAAATTTAGGAATGGTGATTATTTACTAACAATTTTTTTCTATTTTTTCTTCACGATTTAGTAAATTTGCCATTTTTACTGTAATTTTACAAATACGAACTCACTATGACACACAATGTCAAATATTTAATGTCAGTGCATCCTAGATTACGTTAAATTGTATCAAGCAAGAACAACTAATACGGAATTATTAGTAAATAATCACCAATCCTAAATTTTCATGGTAAATAGCTGTAATTACATATTTGAATATAACTTTTAATTTAAAATAACTTTACTTTTTAACATTCTTCTGTATTGTAAAAAATAAAGGTACTTTACTCTTGAGTAAAATTCATATTTTTTGACAAACCTCGTATATGGTTAAAAAAAATTGATATATAATGGTTGCATTTTAAGTTTCGGATAATGCAGAACTTTTTATCAGGAATAACTTTTTTTCGTAAACTTAATAAAAGTTTTCCATATGGTTCCAACTTAAGTAGACACACTGTATAACTGAAAAGTATCTTTGCAGACAAAAATGGTAAAATTAAGTAAAAAAAGGTTAACGATAAATAACAAAGTTTTTTAAAACATTTTAATATAAATATATATTATAAACCGTGTATAACAACCTTAACAGTAATATTAAACTAAATAAATTAAAAATAAATCACAGTGACGTCACTAGTAATTAAAAACGGCATTTTCATATTTACTGCAGCATATTTTAACACACAACTTGAACCCGCCCCTTTTCGTTTTATCGACGTAAAATTACGTCACTGAAATTTATTTCAATAATAGACTGAACAATACTATTGGGCACAATAACAAAGTATAATTTTGGAATAATGGGCCAAAACCACGACTGCACAAAATGTCTTCCTGTCAATTATACACCGAGATTTATCTGCTTTCGGTTGAATGGCGTGTTTTTGCTGAAAACCCTTTATAATAATGTACTTAACAAGTATCGGAATATGCTCCCTCACAGAAAGGTTTGGAACATTTGTAAAAATGTAAGGAAAAAAAAAAAAATTTAGTGAGAAAAAAGATTCTTTATTAAATTTCTGACAAGATAGGATTAGTTACAAAACGCAAAATGCATTACACATGCTGCAAAAAACCAATAAACAAAAAGTCAGAAAAAGTGTAGTTTTTTGCGTGATTTATTTGGATTATTTAGATTTTTTGGAGGAGTTCCATATTCGCTCAAAAAGGACATTATACCATAATGAAACATCACGTTATATTTCGTTAATTTTGGTTTGATAGTTTTTGCCTAATAATTTTTTAATCATATTTGTTTGAAAAAAATTGACAATTTTGCAAATTAAGTAGAATCCGGATTTATATTGAATTCAGACATTTGATTTTTTACATAATATGCTAGACACCTCAAGCTTTTTAATGTTTGTTTTTAATAGATGTCGGATTGTCAGTTTAAAGTTCTAAAAAATTTTTGTAACCAAATCGACTATCATCATTAATTTTCGATAAAAAAATTGTACTAAAAAGATGGTTTGAAAGTACTCGTACCAACGCTTCTTTTAATATAATCGAAATTGTTAATCGGTCGCCGAAATACAGGCTGCTAAATTTGACCGGCGTTTACGGCGAATCTATAAACGATAATAATAAACATCAACTTCTTGCACATATGGAATTGGTTTCCTATTTTTATTCATAGTTTACTAATAGGATAATTTAAAAGCAAAAAAATATGTCTTTTTTATTTGTTTAAAGACTTGTTGCCCAAACGATTCGATTTTTATTTTTCAAAAAACGTTTGAAAGAAGTTCTATAGTAATATACGTGAAAAAAAATCAATGTCTAAGTTCAATATTCTGGACTCTACCCAATTTGCACAATTATACTTTTTTTTTAACGAAATAGGATTACAAAATTATTATGCAAAAACTATTAAATGGATTTCAAAGCAATTTGACATGACGTCTTATCTGGCCGAATACAACGGCCTTAACTGGCCGAATGCAACAAACGATTTTCACCCCTTTTTTAATTTATTGCTTTTTTGCAACAAGCGAAATATATTTTGCGATTTCTGACTAATTCCATCTTGTAGAAAATTTAGTTACGGAACTTTTATGTCCCGACAATTATTTTCTACGACCAACACTTACAAAGTAAGTTATGGGCGATTTAAATTATATTTTTTTAACATTTTGTCTATTTAACAAATAATGTTTCGGATGTTTCTGACGCGCCCGTCTTACGGGTCTCGTCAGTAGGGCTGTAGCGAGTGCACACTGAATAACAGAAAGAAAGAGCGTCTTCTTATACAACAAAAACCATTGTTGAGATAAGAAACCCCCATCTTTTTGACGGGTTTCCAGCAAAAACAGGCAACAGCTCCTATTTTTTTACAGATAACCCTAAATGCTATAAAAAGCCCTAATAGCAATCCATGGTGTTCACATCGGTTCCGACATTGTACTCCTTTAGAATATCATCCAAAAGCGAATCGAATTCGTCCAAACTATTAAGCCACTGTGTCTTGTCCTTCGTGTGAGCTTCCCGAGCTTCTACTTCGTTATAGACGAAATTCAGGAAATGTGAGGGGGAAAGATATGTTTTCTTTTTCATTTGTGTGGTGTTGTTCGTTACCTGCAATAAATATTATAAAATGTTATTAAATTTAACTTGAATATGTAAATAGAAAATTTGTTCGTATCGAGTATTTAATGTAGAGTGGAAGAGTAACAACTTCAGGATTTCCTAACATTATTTTATTTTGATTTATTTGAACACACATATCGTTGCTATAGAATAGTAGTAAGACAACTAAAAAACGTTTTAGAATTATAGACATGCAATTTATTGCATTCTATTTACGGATATGAAGTAACAATGCACTAGAAACTGTTAATAATAATAAAAATAATATTTATTGATGAATGTACATACTATACAGTATTTTCACAAGTCAAAAAAAAAAGTCAATGTACAATTTGGGAAACAACAGAATATACAAAGTCAAATATCCCTATTTAAACAAAATTATCAATGACTTAAAATACAAAAAGTTAATATTATATTTCTAAAATAATTAAAACAGATTAAGAAATAAAAAACTTAAACTAAAGTAAATTTCGCACATATTGATTAAAATCATTTGTCATTAAAACTTAAAAAGAACAACCACAAAAAAAGACAAATATTTTACAATACAAACATAGGCTTAAATATATAAAATCTAACACGATACAATAAAATACACACACATCAGTCTTAGAAATAAAAACAGCAAGCCCATACAACTCTGACACTCTGACGTTATTTTAAATCTTCAAAGTTATTTTTTAAATATTCATCGCTATTGTAGAATGCCTTCCTCTTTAGATAATTTTTAAGTTTATATTTTTAAATGACGTGGCGGTAAGAGTCTTAATTGCTTCGGGCAAGACATTAAACATTTTCAAACCATAGTGGTTTCTGTCATCCCTCGATCTATCAACTCTGCTGTAGCATAAGGCAAAAAAATTCTTTCCTCTTGTATTGTAACTGTGGTAGTCACAGTTATGAGAATACTTCGCAGTGTTATTCCTCACATGCACAAGACACAGTATATAAATTGATGGCAATGTAAGAATGCCAAGAGAGATAAAACTTTCTACAGCAATCCCTAAATCTTAATCCAGCCATTATCCTTATGCAGCGCCTCTGCACTGCGAAAACCTTAGCCAAATGCGGCGAATGTCCCCAACACAAGATCGCATATGAAAGGTGTGAGTGAAAGTGACCGTAGTAAGCCTTCATCAAGACTTTCTCTGTAACAATGTTCTTAAGGTTACGAATAATAAAAGTGCTTTTACTCAACACGCTTGCAAGATGTTCAGCATGTCTTTCCCATGTCAATCTCGAATCCAAACACACACCCAGGAACTTAACAGAGCTCGTTATTGTCTCCAGTGGTCTAAGAGAAAAATCCAATGTTTGAGTTTTTGTTTTATTTATGCTCAGACCATTCGAAAGAAACCACTTCTGGATCTCACATTCCACGTTCTTACCTCGATGGTCGAGTTGAGCCAAATCACATGTTTTAGTAAGCGCCGTGGTGTCATCAGCATACAAAATAATATCTGCACTCTTATCTAAGGTACAGGCACTAATATCGTTTACATATAAAAGGAATAGAACAGGGCCAAGAACAGAGCCCTGCGGTACTCCATAATTAACAGGGACTGCACTGGATGTTGTGCCATTATAAGTTACATATTGAAGGAGGTCTGACAAATATGATTCAATAAGTTTGACACTGTTACAACAAAATTTATATTTAGAGAGTTTTTGAATCAGCAACTTATGAGACACGCAATCAAAAGCCTTTGTCAAGTCAAAAAAGGAGGCACGAACATACATCCTATCCTCAAAACACTTCTGAACATACTCAGTAAAATGATTTATTGCTGCAGTTGTTGACATATTACTTCGGTATGCAAACTGACACTAGTAAAACAGATTGCCGCTCTCAAGGTAGTTGCTCATTTGGTTTCCAAGAGCACTCTCAAAAACCTTACCAAATAAGGGCACCACAGAGATTGGTCAGGATTATCACAATCACCACTCTTGTAAACCGGTAGCACACGAACAGTCTGGAAAGACACCTGATTCTATACATTTATTTATAATCTTTGTCAGTGGATAGATTATAATGTCCTTAAGAGTCTCAAGAATTTTACCATTAATCCCAAAGCAATCTCTACTAGGGCTGTTCTTAAGGTTAGATATGATGTCCCTTAAATCATTGTAGCTTATTGCTTTGAACTGAAACATTTGATCTTGATAATCCTGATCAGTGGTGACATGAAGGAGAGAATTTAAATAATCCATGGGGTCGGTGGTGGTCTTAGACATTTTATTCCTTAAGTTCTCAGCAATATGTGAAAAAAAGTCATTAAAGTCATTCGTTGTTATTCAAAGACTACTATTTTTTTTTGTTTTTACAAAAGGTATAACTTGTGTCACTCTTATACCGAAAAGACGACAAAAAAATTACGATTTTTTACTGAAGAAAAAAATTAATAAGCATCACCAGGAATATTTTATATATAGGGTTATTAAAAAATGAAATAAAGGCTTAATTACCAATGAATAAAAAAATGTAAATTTCCCATAGTTCTAAAAAATAACTATAAATAAACTTTGTTAATCCTTAATTTTAAAAACAAACCATTTAGTGCTCAAAATTATAATTATCTAGATATTATTGACTCATGGTGTTCATTTGGTATGTTTCCTTTTTCTTGTAGGTTATTTTTGGTCTTTCATTATAAGCCTGCTGAAGCTTCGGATACATCCGAGAAACTTAAAAATGAACACAAATTCAAATGATTTCTTAAAATTTTTGTATAATATAAAAACACTTACAAATGTCTTTGTGTAATTCTCTGAAAGATAAAAATTTATTAAGTCCGTTTTAAAGATATTTAATGTTATCTCTGTATTATTCTAAACTTAAGCCAAAGTTATTAAGCCAAGACAAACTCTATAGGAGGGTACCAAATAGCTTTTTATCGTTTTCGAGTATATTATCAAAAATAACGCAAATAACCTTATCAATATATCGAAAAAAACAAAAATTAAAGCGCAGTTTCTGTTTGACCTTCGACCAGTAGAGTCATGCGATAAAAAACTACATAGTTTTTCCGGGAAATGCGACAGGAGGACTCGTATTGATTGGTTTTGCCGTTGGAGATCAAGGAGAAACTCACTCTGCAGTTTAGAGCGTTGTGAAAGTGTAGTTTCGGAATCTGGAGTGATTCCTATAACCCTTTTTTTAGAATCACACGTGGTGACGTTGACCATATGGCGGTATAGAGCACAGGCTAGTGAGGACAAAAAAGGAACCGAAAGAAATAGGTTATATCCGGATTTTGTTGCTGCATTTCGCGACAAATAAATGTGCATTTAAATAGCTTCCATAATTGAAATAGTCGGGGGCATCGATACGGTTTCGAATCGGACTACATTGGAGTTCCTAAGAAATATGTCTAGCCCCTCGTTTAACCCAATTTAACGGACGTGTAACCAATGCGGAAGGGTTGCTCCGCCTCTTGCTAAGCTTTGAAGGGGTGAGGGCGAGCTGGCGAATGCCCGAGCAAAGCCATCCGAGGGTATAAGAGCCCCCAAAAATGAAAAAATTTAAGTTCTCTTACTATTATTTTGGAGCGACGATATCAAGTGGTCCCTTTGAAATGTATCTGCGAATTTCTTAGCCATTTCATAGATGTCAACTACTCAATTTTTTGAAATAATATTATTGGGTATATTAAACTTATATTTTTTGGCCTTACCACGACTGCTATAGCATATAAATTAAGATTTACCTGATCGGAAGGACTGTAGATTCCTTGAAGCAAAGCCATGTCGTTTGACTTGAGAAATTCATCCAGCACTTTGTCGGTATGCGCCGGGTCAAAACCATTGGTATAGTTCTAAAAAAACACACATCAGATGTTAAATTTTAAGTTAAAAATAAACAGTAAAATGATGTTTAAACTGATTTTAAATATAGTTTCTGTAATAAAGTCGGAATTATACTGTGTAATGACGTCATTTTTGTTTATCTTTGTTTAGTATATTCCAAACAGCGGTGACAAGCTTTAAAAAAAAATTGGTGTCCATTGATTATTCATTTGGTATATTTTTGGTTATGTGAAGTATCCGTCAATCAAAAACATTGGTGTGTCAACTTGTTGTCGAATGGAGTTAAAAATGCTATGATATGTAGGAGACGCCATTTCCCAGACATGGGAACAATATTTCAAAGAGGGTCTAATTTGGAATACATACAGAGTATTCAGATTAGAAGAGAAATACTTCCTGGGTTAAAAGAGGAATGCAAGCCTTTTCAAAGTTGCTTGGGGTATGGATGTAATGTGTTTGTTAGTTAAGGGTGTTCTCAAAAGTAACGCCACCAGAATTGAATAACTCTTTGTTCTGCAGAACTCACGACAACGAACATGACTGTGTTTTGGAGGCATTAAACAGGACAAAATTTTTGGCGCCCCAATCAAAGATTAGTTTAAGGTCTTGTAAAAGAGATATCTGCATTGACCTGCGCTTGTTTTCCAAATTAGACTTACAGGATGGTTAAAGTATTCAATGAACTCTGAAGATCAAACTAATTGCAGTGGAATTTGTATTTTGTATTTCTACATACTTACGTATGTACGTAATAAAATAATTTTTGGGGTTCCTTTTAGCAAGTTCGGCGAGAAACCTAAAAAATATTGTATGTTGTAGTTGCATATTCTTTTCTTAATGCGTTCCAGGAGAACAGTAGTACTTAGACACACATTCAATATTCTCTAGTTTACTTGTCAGTAACAGTACAGTGCCCAAATTACAACTGGACATTCCAAAAAGTTTGATCGCTTTTTTTGATAGTATTGTGGAAAATTATCTAAGAATTTGCTGAAAGGATCCTTATAATTCAAGATGTAAGAAAAGTGCAAAATTAGCAATGGTCGTCGAAATGGGGAAAAGCTAAGGCTATTTGTTCACATAATTTATAAAACCAAATTAAATAATCCTAACTCCTTCAATTCTATAAACTCAAAACATATTTGTCAAGCCCGTTACAATATTATACTACTCACTTCCAATTTATTGGTTCCACAGTGTACATCTCCATCACCCATCATCAAGTCTATATTTAACAAATCACCAGTCCCATTCGTTAAATTTATATCGGACATAATCCGATCGACTGAACCATTAAAGACCATGTCTTGTTGAGCACTGGGAGTGACGATGCCCTGGACGAACTGATCATGTCCATTAAGAGGGTTTAAAGGTGATATCAACCGTGAAGAGTATTGTGTTGTCTGGCTGGGCGACATGTGTGTTTGTCTGGTCGATGTTTGTGAACCTTCTGATTGGGGAGGTGTTATTAGACCCATATCCGCTGGGGACTGAATGGAGCTGAAAACGGACTTACCGGGTCGAAAAATGGCGAGTTTGAAAACTGAAAAAAAGAGATCTATTATTATACTAATAAATAAAGCCTTATCTGTTTTTGGTTGGATGTTCGAGGTGGTATTGGCAGGAAGCGGAGTGTGTGGTGGGGACATCTAAATCGATTGCAGCGCTCGCTGTGGTCACATTTTCGTTAAATCATGCTTGATTTAAATGTAAACAATTAGATAAAAATATTTAAAATGATGCATAATAGTTATTGTGTAGTTGAATGTAAGAATACTGGCAGAAATAGTAACTGCAAATTTTATACATTTCCACCTGTAGGTTGGAAATAAGAACAAAAAGGAAAAAAATGGATAAATGCACGCGGACAAAAGGTGTTGAATTCAAGGGTTTTTTTTATTACCGCACAAAAACGCATTATGCGGCACAATGCTCAGGACTTTTTGTACATAAGTGCTCTTATCGAGACCTAATCGGGCTTCATATAACTTTTTTGTTCTCTCAGAAAAAATAACGTAACAATAAGAAAAACTTACTCGTTTCTTGCCGTGTACTGTTTGTTCCTGCCTTTTCCTAAAGTTTTTTAATGATTTGGAAGTTTTAAAAAGAAAAAGGTTCTTTTTAAGAGACCAAGTAATTACGGAGTGTCTGCAGAACTGACTTTAGTGTCTGTGTAGTCTTCTGTGATTGTAAATAGGGAAAATGGCTATAAAGCCTTCAAGTAAGTAAAGTATATATTAGTGTTAAGTATATTGGAAAAGCCCTAGACTTGTAAGTTTATCAGGTGATTTTTTACAAATCTGGACAATTGCCGATTTTTGTCGGAGTCCGCTAGTTTTTGAATTATGACGCCTCACTGTCATAACCTCAAAATTGCATAAACATTTCTAAAATCCCGCCGATTTTCACCTAAGAGATTTAACCAGAAGTTATTCTAACATTTGTAATGTTATCCAACAGTCATTTACAGTGCTAACCAGGTTTATATTGGAAAAGTAGATTTAATATTATATATTATATTATAATATACAATTATATATTTTATCGTATTTATATTATATATTATAATAAAATTATAATAATTATAAAATCGCAATTTTATAAAATTTAACCAATTATTCTAACATTTGTAATGTTATCAACAGTCATTACAGTGCTAATATTATATTATATTATTTATTTACGAAAAATAAATAAATCTTATAAATAATCTTACACCTTTTTCACGGCTTTCAAGCACTGTGCCAATAGCTAAATTTCCGACAATAGGATTGGTGATAAATCTAAAAATATATTACGCAATAAATAAAAAAAGGAGAAACATGTAGTTTCTTGCTTGGATATTTTGGACCTCTCGATTACTCTGAGGATCTTCGTATTCGGCCAGAAAAAACTTCATGCTGTAATAAAACATCATACCAAATTTCGTTAAACTTAGTTGAATAGCTTTAGCACAATACTGGCCTCCTAAGAATAAATGCCGTATCTTCATAAAGTCACAAATCGAGATATCGGCGTTTAAAGTTTTTGCGATAGCCTTTTTATTTCCTAACTCTTTTTAAATATTTTTTTGTAGATTCATAGAGCACATGGCTTGGGAATTTTGGTACAATAGTTTTTTTTAGTTGTAACCAGAAAAGTTTTTCAAAAAAGGAACATACGGCATTTTAAAATTATTTTATCAGCATATATTCTAAGAAAGAAAGCGGTATGTAATATATAGTTACAGATAATTTGACTTTTATCAATTTTGCCCGTGGGATTTTAAACGGATTCAATTTCTAAAATTAACCAACGCAACGTAGGTTGCAGAAAATATAAATATCAAAAATTGTTCTAAAAGATTAAAGAAAAACATTTTTAGTTTTAAAATGAGTTTATAAACAAAACTAAAACAATTTTCTCTAATGATAAAAATAAAACATTATTGTCAAAAGAATACAAACCGGAAAAAACTATAATCGAAAATAAACAAAACATTACTCATCGCGTTCAGGTAGATCCATCCAGAAATGTTTCCGATTATCTGGGATGAGTGGTCCAATTAATTGTAACAAATTTTCCTTTTTCCGTTTTGAAAATCCGTAAGGTTTATCAAGAGTTTCAACGGGAGCCGTTAGAGGTCCAGATTTTTTCATTCCTTTCTTGCAAAGAAAATCTAACTTTTTAAAACTTACATCTAAAAGGGAACAATAGAGTGCCACCTGTTCGCGACCATTTTTTCACGCCTTCAAACCAAGAAATAAAGCGGAATAAAGTATTTACTATAAATAGATGCGGTATCTTTAACCGCGCGCTTAGATTTACGGCGTCCTTTCTTGGAAACGAAAAGATACCGCGTCTATTCTAGGGATATGCGAATATTTTGTTAGATACGGCAAATTCTTATATCATGTTTTAGAATTTCCCATATAGATACGGTTTTATTACTTGGTAAATGTCTAAATTTATGTAAACGAAAGCCTTTGGCGCAGAAATCTCAAAAAATAATTTTTTGAAGATACGGCATCTATTCTTAGGAGGGCAGAATAGTTTTGCAATGAAATTTCTTCTATAAAAAATGGAAAATTTTGCAAGTCGGGTAGAGCCAAGAATATTAAACCTAAACATTCCAGTTTTTTCATATTCTTTGTTTCTCCTACAAGTCTGTATAACCCGGAGAGTGGTTGGTTGATATATTTCTGTGCACTCATTTTCAGTTGCCCAAATAATGCCTGTCTTTTGTGATTCAACGCTTCACATTGGCACAGGATGTGGTAGGCTGTTTTTTCCCCTCATCGCACATTCTGCAACTTGGATCCCCATTGTATAAGCCTATCTTTGGTGTCTTAGGACGTTAGCAGCCCTACTGTTATGTGAAGTATTTTCTTAGTTTCTTTGAGTACATTTAGAAGGGCCCTTTATAAAGCCTTTTTTATGTCTTATTCTACTGATGCTGGACCAGTGTTCCTTGTTTTTGTTTCGGATCCATTCTCTTGTTTGCCCTCATGCTGTGGTTTTGGTCACTCCAAGGGCAAGGACCGCAATATATAAAGTGAAGTGTAAAACAACGAGGTTATTGGTTTAATTTAAGGGCCATTTTTGTAACACAGAGATGGTGATTCTACAATCCATACTTCTCAGCCAACCGCAAAATTGCGGAAATTTAAATTTTTATTGATTTTTTTGGCATGTATTTCGGTTTTAGGGAACCAACTCGACAGATGTTTTAATGATTATTATTGAATTGACAAAGTTATGCATAGACCCAAATGTCTGTTTTGTGTATTTTTAATTGCATATGCTATAATCGTTTATTAATAGAAAAATCATGCATTAATGAGGGCTATTAATGCATGATTTAGTATACGTTAATAATATTCATAAACAAACGATCGCCGAAAAAAAAATATTTTTGTCAGCCATTTTAGTTGTATTGGGTTATATTTTAGGCTTTCTCTGAGGATGAGACCAGAGGTCCAGAAACGTTAGAATTGCTAAAAAGCGATTTCCTTTTTCTTTCAAACAGTGCAGCGCAGTATGTTTCTGGTATTATTTTTTAAAATCTCCCTTATTTTTATAGTGGCGTAAAATCTAAGAAAAAATGACCTTTCTTTCATAATTTTGCTAAGTAACTTTTTTTTCTATCAAAACTGATACCTTTGGACTATCCAAATATTCTATTCCAGAGGGGCACATGGTTGTTTGCACTTTTGGACTCGAGGATTCACCATTGCTGGTGAGAGTTGAAAAAGGCTGCGTTCCGGAATTTGCAGGGCTTATAGGTTCAAAGACAGGCTGGAACGGACTTTGTTGTACAACAGAACTGGGCGGTTGACTTAGATCGTTGGTTTCTGTAGAAACCTACAATATTAATGGTGTTTGTTTACAAAAAAAAGTTATTATTATACAAAATTTGTAAGTATGTTTTATATTGTTGTGGCGGATTTACGTTTTGAAAAGTTCTTATTGAGTATACTCGCCAGAAAAGTTTTTATACAATAGGTTCGCTTCGGTCCTGGTCCCGGGCTATAGTGATTGAGCGTGCTCAGCCCTATTGACCCCTATGAACTAGCAGAACGTCTGAAACAGAAGAAAAATACCACAAAAAAAAACTAAAAAATCTATACACTTGTCTACGTTTGGGTGGCAAGTTTGCCTCCGTTATTACGATAAACTTAAATAAAACTAAATTGAAATTAAAATTATAAGAATTTTGATCTAGAAATTCTGAGAGCTTTTAGTAAATGTTTATGACGTTTATATCGTTTGGTAGGTGGTAGAGGAGCTTTCCTCGCCTGAGGTGGTACCACCACACTTGCCCTTTAAAGGACTCGTGAAGTCCGGACGTTTGAGTTCTGGGCGGTGAGTCAGTTTTTCCCTTTTTCCTCTTCCTTTTCCCCTTTTTGTTTTTCCCTTTTCCTCTTCTTTTTTTTTTTTTTTTTTCCACTCTACTAATTTTGGAAATAATGTGATGAAAACCCGAACTAAAAATTTCCGGGGTAAAATACCCCCCATTCGGTTCTCCGGGGGGGGTTTTGGGGGGCCACCATCGAAAAGTTAATACCTTCACAAATATATGTGGGAACTCCAACGTAAACCTTTTTTCCCTTATCTTCAATCCCCAAACCCCAATACTATTTTTCCCAAAAGTTCCCAAACCGTCTGGCCTACAATTCGGCCGACGGGGTGGTCTGAGAGATTTCTTTCCGCTCCCCTTTGGGGTCCTACCTGTTTTCTACTTTCGATCCTTCCCAAAAAAAAAATTGAAAAAATTCAACTAGGCATTGAACCTATATTCCCCCAAAAAAAACCCCAAAATTAAATCACAAACCGGGTTTTTTTAAATCCTGTGAAAAGCCAGATTTTTTAAAAATTTCCCCCAAAAATTTCTTAAAAAACCCCCGCCCGAAAATCGACAGGCTAGCATCGAAGCGAGAAATCAGTATAATCAGGGTCAGTGCTGGCACCCCCGCTGTTTCTTTTTACAAAATTAACGATCTTTTCTTCCACAATCAACCCCCTTCATAGTTTTGCGACGATAGTCCCCTCCACCCCCGGTATTCAATTTCTTGCCACCGTGTAATCCTGATTTCGAAAAAAAAAGAAAAAGGTCAATGCAGATATCTCTTTCCCAAAACCTCAAACTTATCGGTTTGGGGGGCCCCAAAAAAAACTTGTTCAGTTTAATGCCTCGAAAAAAAGTCATTTCCCCTGTCGCAAAAAAGTCTGCAAATGCTCATCCCTTACATATGAGCGGCCAAGTTCTCCCCGAACAAAGAGTCGTTTAATCTTGTGGGCGTTACTTTTGAGAATAACCTCAACTGGCACAAAAAATTTTTTCCCTAGCTTGGCAGCTTAAAAAAAGTTTTGGGTTTTCCCTTCTTCCGAGCCAGAAAATATTTTCTTCTTCCAATTTGTAAATCTTTGTATCCCAAATCAGACCCCTTTAGAATATTGTTCTCATGCCCCGGGGGAAAGGCGTCCCCTACAACACGGGGGAACCTGGACTCCATTCAAAAAAACCGGTTCTTTATTAATGACCCAAAACGCTCACAGAAATTTTTTTCCCCCTTTCGCCCACCGTCGAGCTGTAGGGGATCTGTGGGGTCTTCTGGGGGGATTTTAAAGGCTTTTTCCAAAGGGGGGTTTGGGGCCCGTAAAATTTCCCTTTCCCTCTGGCAGCTCCCAATAGAGCAACACGTGGGCAACTTTTATGCACCCTTTTTTTGGGGGTTTTGGGTTGAGAGACCCCGAATTTCCCCGCTTTTTTTCTTTCCCTTTTACCCCTAGAGTGTCAAGACTAGGGAAACCCCGCTGCCCCAGGTTTTTCCTTTCCCTCCTCCCCCAAACTCCAAAAACTTAATTTCCCCTGTAAAGGGGGGCCCCCCTTTTCCCCCCCACTGAAGACCCCCAAAAGGTAGGGGAATATTAGGCATCACCCTTTTTGTGGATTCCCAAGAAAAAAAAAAAAAAAACATAAACGACATACAAATTTGTTACTGGTATTTTATTTTTTTAAAAAAAGTGGAAGTAAAACATCAAAAAAAAAATTAAAAAATTGAAAAAGCATTTATTTACATTTTCCTATCCTTTTTAATTTATGTTTAATTACATTTTTGTGAAAATAAATAAAAATATTTGTTACAGAAAAAAATTTTAAATAAAACCTAGTGTTTTGGGTTTTTTGGGGATGTAAAAGTATTTTAAAAAATTTTTCTTCATACTATGGGGGCAAAAAACAAAAAATTTAAAAGAAGTTCGTAAATTTTTAAATCAAACACAAATTTTTATATAAAGATGTTCCCTATTCAACTTGAATTGATAGCTGGGCTTCAAAGCCTAAAACAGTGCAGCTAGAATACTATAATTTTGTTTACACATAAGTTATTAAATTACCAAATTCAGTGTTGTTATCTTCTCGCGTTGATATTAATAGGAAAACCACTAGAAAAAAACATGTGATTTGCATTGCTCCCAAAAGTTTTAGTAGCAGAGATGGTGAACAATTATATGAGTAGGTTCTTAAGGCACTTTGAAAATTTGTGTAATTGTCCCTAAAGGACCCCTAAGTATAAAAGTTTGGCTCCCTACCAACCCAAGAATTAAAAAAAAACGAAAAAATCTCGAAAAACCTAGTTATTCTTAAACAACGCCCCCTAGTTGGTGAACTACAAACAAGCCGACACCGAAAAGAACGACATTTAAAAGAGCTTTAAATTTCCTTCCTAAACCAAACTAATGCAGAATTGGTTAGAGTTTTTGCTGAAGTTATCAAAATTGTACCTAATATGGGAGAAAAAATTTTTTTTTAATTTACCGTTGCAGTTGCGCCACCTCGCGAAATTTTAGAAACTAAAAAAAATCAGCTATTTTTCTTGGCTATTTTTAACAAAAATATTTTTTTCCAACGATGTGCAATACATAGGTTTTCAAATACACCCGGTATACTATTTTACACCTTTTTTACCTAAAACGCTTTTGTCGAAGGTGTATTTTAGAACTGAGTGTCTAGAAAAAGTGTAAACTATTTTTTTTATCTTTTATAAAAGACCACGAAGGATAGACTCCTAAGTACTAGAATACCGTGGATGCCGGATTTTTCGATTTTTAACCCATTTTTCCCAAGGAAGTTTAAAGGTGTATGGAAGCCCAATGCTATGGCCCATTCGATCAAAAAATGTCCAGCCCAGTATGAAAATAACTGTCAGAGTTGGCCCCGCCGATTTTGCGCAATAATGAAATTCCACGAAATAATTTTATGTGTTGCCTACTTACACACTAATAAATCAGTGTGTAGTTAGGCAACACATTATACTTTTATGAGAGCCGTATTAGTTTCGATTGTTTTGCTTTGTGTGATTATATTTTGTGGTTGCAGAAGTTTTTTGGATTGATGAAAACCTTCTTATTTTAGTGATTAGTGTTTATTAAATTGTGACTATAATTTTGTGTTTATTGTTTGTTACTTATAATATCGTAACAAAATGACTAGAGGTTGTATGGTTTTGTCTTGCAAATCTAAGGGTAACATACCCGACATTTTTACTTTAGGTAAGTATTTCTTATATTTAAATTAAGTGCTTCTTATGAGACGTAACGTTAGGTAACCGAATAAATAATAATATATCAATTATGAATTATAGAAAATGAAAATTTCATAGGAAATAGCAGTGAGAAAAGTAAGGCAATCTTAACTATCTTTTAGATGATTTCCACAATGTTTGTGTATTTCTGTGGATTATTAAAAAGAAATAAGGTTTACATTTAGGTACTTTTATTTCATTTAATAATTTAGTACATTCTTTCAAAGGATCAAAATTATAAATTACTGGGCAGACCAGGCAAATTTTAATTCATACAGGTCTCTCTAATTGAATAAAAGAAAGTACAATTTTATGTTAAAGTTTCTTTTTTGCTTTTTCTGTATTTGTTTAAAAAGAAATTAGATTTTTGGTTTCTTAAACTTACATTATCAACTCTTTAAGCTCGAAATACTGTAGACACATAATATTTAACGGTTACTGTTATAATGGATACCTAGGTACCAAAGGTTATTAAACATTATTAACCACTGTTATTCTGTCTCATGAATGTTTGTTATTAGTGAAAAGTATATGCCTAAAAAGCAGTTATAAAAATTTTCACTTTTTAATGTACAACCACAATCTTAGGATAGGATTAAACTCATTTACACACCCCTTTTTTTATTACAAAATTGGTGATAAGTACATGAAACTATCATACAATGTTGAAATTTATTTTTAAAAATCGTGTTTTTATTTATTTACTAAGATTTTTGGTAAAAATACAAAACTCCCAAAAATATCGACCATTTAAATAGAAGGCTATAAAGTGGCGCCATCTATTCTTTCCATATTATATCAGATGATATAAAATCCAATATTACACAATAATTTTAAATATTCTATGATAGTATCGTTTAATAACCAACAATTTTGTGCAAAAAAATAAACAAAAACAGTGAATGCTTGAATTTGACATATGATGATGTCAACTTTATAGATAGTAACAAAGAATTATGGAAGTCCGGATCTGACCTACTATTCATTGCGCAAACTCCGCGGGGCCAATCCCCCGATTCCCGCTGCCCTGCACGCCTGGACAATTTTGTTCTACAGTATTGGGCTTCCATACACCTTTAAACTTCCTTGATTTTTCCCCATTTCCGTCAACGTTGTTCAAGCACTGAAACATGCAATTGTTGCATTTCACAGCACCTTTGTCAGACAACGCGTTAGTGCCACTACAGACGTTATTTTTAAACAACTACTACCTAAATATGTCTCCCCGGCTGGGGATTGAACCCGGGTCACTTGCGTAGCAAGCAGAGACTGTCCCCTTCACTACCGAGAAGACATTAAATATTGTTAGAAATTAATTAGACAATGATGACCAACTTGGCGAAAGAACCAAACTAAACATAAACTCTTAAAAAAAAAAATCTGACACGGGCATGTGTTCACATTTATCACCATTATTAAGTAATATTTTTATTGAAAATTTTTAGTCCATTTTTGTACATAATTATCATTATAAACCTCTAGTACCAAACTAAAGGTTTATAATGATAATTATGTACATAAATATACAAATGACATTTTTTTTTAATTGATCAAAATGATAAACGTTGTTTAAATATTTTTTAACACACATTAAGACACAAAAACCTAATTATCATCTCCTTAGAAAAAGAAAAAAACTCAGAACCTTCTTTTTTTGATATTCTAATAAAATAATATTTCAATCGTTTTAAAACGAAAATTTACAGAAAACCTACACATATAGATACTTAAATTTGAGCTCAAACTACCCAATAATGGTTAAAAAGAGAATTATAAAAAGTCTGCTTGATAGAATGAAAATATTTTGTTTTGATACTTTGGTTCAAAATAATTATCCTCTTGATATTATAAATAAAATTCAATGAATAGATAATAAATTTAATATTCGTATTACCTTTAAAACACAAAAAATGTCATTTATAAGATATATTGTGAATTTTATATAGGTGAAACTTCCAGACCATTAGCCAAACGCATAAAAGAACATCGAACATACATTAAAAACACGGAATTCCACAAATCAAAATTCTGTCAACATGCATCTACTGAGAAAGAAAGTGCATATATTATTAAATAAAGATAACTGTGTAGCATCAATATCTATTAATTTGCATATTACTTGGTTACCTATGCAACCACCCTCACTTTGTTTTGTGAAAATAATAAATATACCAGTCAAAACAAACTAATATGTCATTTATGACAAAACGTCATAAACTAGCACTAAAAGCTCTCAGAATTTCTATATCAAAATTCTTACATTATAATTTTAATTTCAATTTTATTTTTATTTACATTTACTTGATAATGATGGCAGACTTGCAACCGAAATTAGATAAGTGTATATATTTTTTGCTTTTTTTGGGGGAGGGGGTTTCCTTCTTTCTGCTTCAGGTGTTCTGCTAGTTTATAGGGGACAAAAGGGCTGAGCACACTCAGTTGATCTCCCCCTGGACCAGGACCGAAGCGGTCCCATTGTATAAAAACTTTTCTGCCAAGTATATCCAACAAGAACTTTCCAAAATTATACCAGATGTAGCATATAAAACTAAAAAAAACATTTAATTTACCTTATAAGTTCGTAACAACTGGACAAACCGAAGGGTTGCTTCAGTAGCCTTTTTGGACACCTCGATGTCACAGTCGTCCTGGACGGCGCACTTGATCACGTACAGACCACCGTTGTCACTTAGCTGGTGCAGCACTTTGATAAGTCGCTTCCTCACTTCCTCCTCGGTAAGGGTTACAATTTTTCTTTGCTCCTTCGAAAAGGTGTGAGTAGGGAACTGTCTGTCTATCATACCTAAAAATTATTTTCACATGAATTTCGCCATCTCAGTAACCTAAACATTTTACACTACAACAGTGGCGGCTGGTCTGTGAGGGAAAAAGCGTTGCAGCCTCCCCAGAAAATTGTAAATAACGAATAAATCAATAATGATATTTTTTATTAAATCAATCAATCTAAAAAAATTAATACAAATCTTAATTTTAGATTTATTAATTTCCCGCCGCCATCTGCCTGACACCCAGTCTAAGTCGCCTAAATTCGCGCCACATATTCCTTACCGATGTTTTACGTGGCCCACCCCACCCACGAGCTATTTCATACGGGATTTAACACGCGAGAAGATGATATATTTTTCCGCCTTCGGCAAGTACGATTTTATTCATTGAGTGGGGTATCGTTTTATTCGTTGCTGCCAGTGAAGCATTTATAAGGTTTGGAGTAGCTCAAGAGCGTTTTGTGCGATTTCACAGTATTTCCGTGATGAAAAGTACCATGCACATCAATTACCGTTTTTCATTGTTAAGTTTTTCAGAACAGACCATGTTCTAAGGCACGGGAAAATTTTCATTACTAGAAAGCTACTCAGATTATCCATCGCAACCTTGGGGCATATACTACTAGAGGCAGTCTTGCAACTTGATCGTGCGAACAATGTGCGTGAGGGAGGAAGAAGAATAATTGTACATTTTTCTCTCGCTCTACGTGCTAATTAGTCGGCGGAGAATGGTTTATACCACGCCGAGTAGGGTATATACTCCTAAAATACGAGTACAACTTATCTCTCTCCCTCTACATGCTGATTGGTGGGCCGGGAGGAGTTCATACCCTGCTCGGTGTGCTGATTGGTCGACATGGTATGTACGATTACCCGCCGACTAATTAGCACGTAGAGCGACAAATATTGTAGTCTTATTCTTCTTTCTCTCTCACGCACATTATTTGCACGACAATGAAACATGGTGATTAATGTGCATGGCACTTTTTATCACGAGAATACTGTGAAATCGCACAAAACGCACTTGAGCTACTCCAACCCCTATAAATGCTTAACTGAAAACTTACTCTAGCGTGAGTGTAAAAATTATTCTATGTATATGCGCTCCTTCTGAAACCAAGAACATCTTTTCATTGCGATGCAAAATTCTTAAATAAAATTTTACACCCTGGAGGGTGTTTGACGAGGATGTTATAGCTTTGGACACGCTATTAAGTTAAGAAAAAAGGGTAATTTTTAGGAAGAAACAATATGCACACATATATAGAAATACATAAAATTCTTTTAATTATTTTCTTTTTAAAAAGAATAGATGGATAATAAACAGCAGTAAGTAATAAAATTCTTGTAAATAAATAATTTTACTAATATTTTTTAAATTAAAACAAATAAAGCAAATCTTTTGTCTACTCTAGACGTAATACTACCTGAATTTATCAATATAATACATTAGGCATGAAATATATTAAAGAACCTGTTTTTTTTAATCTGGGCTGTTTGGCCTTACATACTCATCAAATTTTGGCGACATACCGCGTTGAACATTGTTAGAACAGTTAACATACCGGTTTATTTTCGCGAGAAGCGGTAACGTAGGGAAAGGTGTTCTGACATCAGTATCTACGTCATTACTTTGTACCCAGTATCTACCGCTATCGCCACTAGTCAGGAGGAGCGTTAATAATGGTTATGTCAAATTTAAATTTAAAATAATGGAGGATTCGCGGCTTTTCTATTGTTTTGGTTCTTGTGATGTTTTTTTGCTATGGTTTAACAACTATTTGGATTCCAGATTTTTTTGGTTTATTAGTTAATTCCCAAATGGATCAATTAATGCAATTATATTTAAATCATAAAGGAAAAATGTATTTTTTATAGTTGACTTGGAAACAGCTAATATCTTATTAAATGAAAAATGTGGTTTATATATTATCTTTTCGACTTATTTTTTAACTCTCCAAAGACCTTTTATTTAAATTTAAACTTAAAAGTGTATTAAACGATTAGTATGTAAGTTGACATACGTAAACCGTTTCGTTTTTGCGAGGATAGGCGGGTTAAACACGGTTAGAATGGTGGGGAAAGAACTGCTATCAACCAGTAGTTAAGAACGGTAAGTCGCGAAAATATCCTTACTATGTGTTTTGGCCAAAAAAAGAACCTGTTAAAAAACTAATTTTAAAGAAGTTTTGCAGTACTGGTCACTTGAGCTATCTATCCTATTGCTTGTTTTTGAAAAAAATATATAAAATTACTTTGTTAGAGTGCCAAACCTATTTTTTTATATTCTGTGCAAGGTAATTATTTTTCTTTTTTTATATGTTTAATTGATTTTTAAAGCAAAATTCCGAACTAAATTATTTATTGTCAAGGAGTTGGCAATAAATATTTAAAAATGTGATATGTTGCCAAGATTTTTAATTTTTTACTCTTTGTTAATTTAGTTCATTGTTAACTTAAACAAAGAGTTCGTCACTTGACCGTCAGTGTTTAAAATTTTACCTTGATTATTCAAAAGCTTTTCCAACGTATAAAACCAAAAGTATAGGGCGTTGTACTTAACTTCCCAATGTAAATCTCCGATGGCCGCGTGGGTCATTACGTCATATAACCTAAAACATATTACTCCGTCTTAATATACAGAGTTATTCAGAACATAATCTTAAACAGAGTATGTTAACTATAAAGTCCTTATAGGCTATTGACTAAAAGGAAAAATACATGGTAATAAGGAACAAACTCGTAAGTGCAATTTTATGATTCATATGGTTTTTGGGTGTCTAAATATGAAAAAATTACAAATTCGTCATTAACTTCAGTATTGCATTTTTCAGAGCGGGATCAACTTGTCATTTTAAAAATTGTATATTAATACAGAATCTATGCTCTTAAAAAGTATATATAGATAGCTTTTCTGTACAGAATAAAATTTCCTATTAAAATGGCACCTGAAGATAAAAAAAGTTATTACGAAATAAATGCAAAAAAAATTTAAAAATAAAAAACGAAATTTTTATTTTATTCTTTTAGATTTTGTCCACAACTTTTTTCTAAGGCAAAAAAGATATACATGCTTCACATAAAAGAGCTGACGTCAAAACTTTAAAAAGGAGCCTAGTTAAAAGTATTTTTTATTAAAATTTGACAGAGATATGATTTTTTGAATTTTATTAGTTGTTATTAATTTTTTGCCGATTTTTATGTTATATCAGATTATTCTTATTTTTTATAAACAAAAAGTATTTTTTTAAATAAGTTGTTTCCTAAGATTATTTTAGAAATAAACATTGCCTTATAGCTAGCTAAACTTTTAGTTTTTTATTAAATCTACAAATGTATACTACATGTGTAAATCGTAAATAACTGCAGTTCTGCAGAACTTGGCCGCTTATATGTAACGGATGAGCATTGGAGGACTTTTTTCGCGATAGCGAGCATGACCGTGTATTGGAGGCATTAAACTGAGCAAGATTTTTGGCGTCCCAATTTAGATTAGTTTAAGGACTTGAGTATTCTGCATTGACCTGCGCTTGTTTTCCAAATCAAAATTACCGGATGGGTTAAGAAACTCAACATTAGAGTGAAGAGTACTCTCGTCAGCAAAACTACGGATAGGATTAATTGTGGAAGAGACCGATCGATGATGTGAAGAAGAAACAGGGTTGTTGCCAGTACTGAGCCCTAGGGCACCCCAGCATTAATTTGGTAGAACCTGGAAGAATGACCATCTACAATAACTGATATACGTCGATTAGAAAGAAAACTGGAGAGCCAAGAACCGAGCTTAGGTGAAAGATCGTAGGAAGGAAGTTTGTTAAGAAGATCATTATGCCAAACCTGATCAAAAGCTTTGAATATGTCAAGAGCAAGGATCTGAGATTCACCAAGAAACTTAAGGGACTTGTTCCAGTTCTGTGAGACAAAGAAAAGAAAATCAGCTATGGATCTTCAGTGACGGAATCCATACAGTCTGTCATGTAAAATTTTGTATTTTCCAAATTCTTTAAGATTTGGGAATTAATGATAAAGGATATGCTTGATCTGTTTGACTTTAAAAATGATATCGGACATTTTATAAGAAACGGGGGCAACTGTTGGAAGAGGAAGATTAATGGGAGGATCGAGGGTAAAATTGACAGCAAATTATTGGGCAAATAAAATTTATTTTGCAACCTAATGGTTTTTTCAACTTTAGGTGTTACTGCGATAAGAAATAAATAAAGGTCTCTACACATTTTTGCTAAAAATGCATACATTTCGAGGTAACTAGGATTATTTAAATTAATGACAAATTGACCCGTTTATAGAAAGCCTGAATTTAATATCAATTGCATTTTTTTATACTTAGGCACCCAAGAACCGTAATCGATCCTAAAATTGCTCTTAAGAATTTGTTTCTTATTTAAAGTGATGGTTAATAGCATTAGATTAAGAATTTATATTAAATTTAAAAAGATGTTTTTCTTTATTAATTCTTTGTAAAAATATTTAAAAATTAATATTCGTTAATATCCAGCAAGTTGTGAGAATTCGTTTTTTAAAAGTAAGTTCTAAATTACCAATAATAGTTTGTGGCAATTATTAATATGTATACAATATCTTAAAAGTTAATAATTATCGTTATGTTACCTTGGCAATATTTCTTCTGGAAAGCTTTGAATTCTAACGATTTTATTGATTAATAATGCCGCTTCTTTTCGCACTATTCCTTCAGTCTCATTTTCAAACACATTAAGTAAATTTTCCTAAAAAAAATATAATCACGAACAACGTTGTTAATCAGCGGGGTACAGTTTCTGTGATAATGGGAAACAGTTTCTAAAAAGCTAAGGACGTAAATAAACCTACTGGTATTTTTATGGTTATTTCAAAATTCAGTACAAATATGTATCTTAAAATGCAGCCTCTATGAGCTACAGCAATTGTAAAGGCTGGTTTATGCAGACAACTTTAAATTTAATTTAACTTTTATTTAAATTTATTTTAACCTTATGAATTTTTAGACCATTTATAAAGAATATTTACATTTACCTTACGCAAGCGCAGAAACACGAAAATTTCCGTGGGTTGGTATCGATTATTAAACCATTTTTTATGTTTTAACAAGGTTTTGACTGTTATTTGTGCTTGGTTTGTTATAATTTAATAAATAAAATATTTAATAAAGTCGAATTTTAAGTTTGGTTATACTGCTAGCACATGCTCATTTCGATTATTATTTAATTTAACTTTAAGAAGATAAAAAATGGCCAACTTCTTAAATAAAAGTTAAAGTTAAAGTTTTTTAAAGTGTGTATAAACGCGCTAATATATTGGTGTGCAATGATCTTACACTAAAGTTAAATTAAAGTTAAAATAAATTTAAAGTTGTCTCCATAAACCAGCCTTAAGTTGCGTAAAAAAAATGATTATAATCAATTGTGGCTACAGTTTTGCATTAAATTTTACAAAAATTTGCTTACCCCTGTTATTTGGGGCTGTGTATTAATTTTTTGTCTAAAAAAGGAAAAAATCCAATTTTAGGGGGGAATTGAGGGAAGTAAATAATAGTTAAGATAACCAAAATTTTATATATACGATAATATTTTTTAAAATTAAGCTGCACCAGAAAATCAGCCATAAAGAAATCTAAATTTTTGGCTCCTTGCATTTTGTTGATACAACCAACGGTTTCCGAGAAAATCGCCGTTGAATAAAAGAGGGAACAATTGCGTAATAATAATAACTAAAAATCAAATAAAAAACACAAGGTTATAAGCTTGTATTAGTAATGTCAATTAACATTCTTGACATCTGTATTTTAACTGTTATTTTTTAATGTAAATAAATGTTTACCTAATTTTATGAAAAAAAGTGTAGAGAACCCCCCTCACCCAAAAAACCAAAAGTCAACAATGACATACACAATTTGGCTATTTAACACAAAATAAATGCAGTCACAGCCTACTACCTTATGTTTTTATTATACACAATTACTCCCCTTAAATTGGATTTTCACCTTATTTAAAACAAAATATAAATACATTGCTCGAGGGGGAGGACATGCATTTCAGTACACATGTTTATAGGAATAAAATAAAAAACTCGTATTCAGAATAAAAGTTTTAAAAAGGCAAACAATAAAAAACAATTTATTTTACCGAATCAAACAGAATAAACAGACTTACCAAAAATTTATCCATACACATAAAAACATCCCAAATTTCTGGTATTTGTATTAATTCTTGCAAACACCTGAAGGCTGTCGCTCTGACGTAAAACTCGCCGTCCTTCAGGGCCATATTCACAACCAACTGCGGTAGTTCTGCGTCTAACAAGATGGTCTTATACGCAGGAAATTCTACAAAAACATTACTTTATAAAAACCGAAACTTCTTCGTTGCTATAAAAGATACAATTTTAATTTTGAAATGCATGTGTAAATGGTGTAAATAGGCAACTGGTTATCTAACCGGATGTAACATAACACTTCCGGTTTGAGCAGAAGTGGCCCGGTCATTAATTTAAAGTAAACCCAGTTTATTTTGTAGCAGAGCTGGATAGAAATCGAATCCTTTTGAAAATGAATCCCCAAAAATCGATTGCTTTTTAACGATCCGAGGGCTGGAATTGATTATTACTTTTAAAAATAGGATCCGTGATCCGGATTCGTTATATACTTTAAAATAATCTGGAATCGATTCCTTTTTAAAAGGATCCGATTCCAAAAGACATCGATTCCTTATATTTTTAATTTGATATTGAAATGTCCCTTTTATATTTTGCTTGAGGTTATCTCAACAATCACATTTAAAAACATTACAAAGATCTAGCATCGCAAGTTTTGGAATACAGTTTAAAATATTGTTTCGTTTAATAATTTAATAATAAGAATCCACAGACCTTTTAGAGATTTGTAAATGAGCAAAGAAAGTCTTTTGTTCTTCCGGACTGCATGTATTTTAATGACAAAATGGTAGATAATGAACAATCCATAGTAGATTTGTTTGCAGATTTTTTTCAAGCTGTTTACATTTCTGATGGTAACCTACAAGTGCCTGATTACATTATTAATAATAGATGTGATGTTACTTTAAAAAATATAAATGTTTCTGATGTTTTTAATAAGATTGTCGCTCTGTATACAAATTGCTGTCCGGATGGAATTCCAGAATATGCACTGATCAATCTTGTATATAGTTTATGCGTTCCTTTATGTAATATTTTTAACAAGTCTCTAGCAGAGGGTGAGCTTCCAACTGTCTGGAAAGAGAGTTATGTTGTTCCAATTTATAAGGCGGGGGATAGAGAGAATATTTGTAATTATAGAGGAGTTGCGAAACAATCAGCTATCCCAAAGCTTCTGGATTCATTAATTTACGATCAACTTGTTTGGTTCTGTAAAGGCTGTATAGTCAAAGAACAACATGGATCCGCTAGGGACCGATCAACTACAACTAACTTGGCTGTGTATGAGAACGAAATTCTGAATGTATTGGAAGAGGGGCATCAGATGGATGCTATCTACACGGATTTCTCCAAGGCGTTCGATAGAGTGAATCATCGGCTTCTTCTAGCGAAGCTGAGAGCAACTGGTTTTGATGAGTTGTCCTTAAGATGGATCCAGAGCATGCTTATTGGACGCACTCAAATGGTAAAGATTGGAGGGTCTGTTTCCAAATCAATAACGGTTAATCTGGAGTCCCCCAAGGAGGACACTGTGCCCCACTCCTTTTTAACTTGTTTGTCAATGACATAGGTCAGTATCTAAAGTCCTGCCACTTCCTTTTGTTTGCGGATGATATGAAGCTTTATAGAGTGGTTAGGTCTGAGTATGATGGTTCTCTACTGCAGATGGAGCTTGACAGTTTTGTTCAATGGTCTAGGGTTAACTACCTATTACTGAACACCAGTAAATGTAATTACATTGGTTTTTACAGAAATCGAACGAGAATCAGTACTCATTATCATATTGGGGGGCAGGAACTGTCACTTCTGTCTAGTGTCAGGGATCTTGGGGTAATTCTTGATGATACGTTTACTTTTCGGGATCATTATTCTTTGGTTGTTTCTGAGGCATTGATGTTGATGGGCTTTATTTTCAGACTGACCCGAGACTTATCTTTGTCTTCCTTGAAAACTCTTTAATGATCCCTAGTGACATCCCGACTGGAGTATGCATCCATAGTATGGTCCCCATATTATAATGTTCATATAGACAACATTGAAAGAGTGCAGAAAAAGTTTTGTCAATTTCGATTTGCACATGTAGCTAATGAATTATCTTTAAACACCTTTAGAGAAAGAAGAGTAGTTAATCTCTTGTTTGTCTATAAATTGTTGAATGGGTATATTGGTTGTCCAGCATTGCTGGAGCAGATCTTTATAAAAGTACCTGATTGCTTGTTAAGAAGGAATGACATTTTTGAAGTTAAATTTCATGCCACCAATTATGGGAAATATGGTCCTATGACCAGAACCTTAAAATACTTAAATGACAATCCATCTCTAGACCCTTTTGGGGGCTCACTAAATAGATTTAAGAAAAATATATTTGGGCTGTTTTAATTTATTAAAGGTTTAAATTGTTAATATTGTTAATATTTTGTTAATTTATGTTTTGAGATTGTCCTATAAGTATATTTTATTGATTTATGCTCAGAATTTATTCATTTGTAAATTTGTTGAATGTTAACTTTTTTTAGTTTTAGAATTTTTTAGAAAATCTGTATTTGTAATTCTTCAATGGGGTTTCCCGTTTATTGATAAATAAATAAATAAATAATGGTGGTTTCATGTTAATCTCAGAAATAATGTATTCAAATTTGAAAAATATTCACCTAAAACTAATCTGGCTAAGAGTTACAGCACTTCAAAATGAAGCTAAATTATATTTCGCGGCTCGGGCTCTGTGCTAAAATATTTTAAACTTTTTTTTATCATTTAGATTATGTAGTATCATTTGTATCGTATTTATGATTTGTCAGTATAAAAACTAGAGATGATCCGGATTCGTGATCCGATACAGAGGAAATGGTGATTCGATTCTTTTATGAGGATCCAGATATTGTTTCTTTTTTGAAGGATCCGTCCCAGCTTTGCTACTTACATATGAAATTTGAAGTTTCTACGCCCTCGGGAAGTGTCCCATAATTTTGATGAGTCAATGAGTGAGTCAGTCAGTCAGAAGTAAAATGGGAGTTTTTAAATATCATATATCTCAGATATCACTCATCATAACTTTCTCAATGTTTTCACAGGCAATAAGAATACTTATGTAAATTTACATACCAAATCGCATACCTTTATGTGAAACTGTAACAAAGTAATGAAAAAAAAAATCTCATTTGTAATTTGTCTCACGAATAAAACTCTTAAAAAGATATGCGCAATTAAAGTAGAAAAAAAATGTATTTTCTCGACTTTTTTATATTTTGTCTATTTCTTTCTCAAAGAGAGCATAACTCGATTTTTGTTATAAATATTTTTCAAACCAAAAACAGGTAAGGTTTGGTCTACAAGGAATAAAGAACCGGGATTCGTAGTAAGCTTTATACAAACTTCCATGATTTGAGGTAAAAATGAAAAATAATTATATACTTACTGGTATTTGCATTGATGGATAAAGTACATACGACCTCCAACGCGCTATCCCTAATTTCCCATGAACTATCGTGACATTTAGCGTAGAGTAACGTGCCCGTCTGGGACACCTTGCAATTCTTGTCGTAAATAAGCAGAACCATGTCGGGCGACATGTATTTGGATATGGCTGTGTTCAGCAACTTCAAACCCTTTATTACAATCCCCTAAAAAAATATGCTTCCATTAGTAGTTGGTTATAGATCAGTGGCGGAGCGTGCCTGCGTAAATCGTGGGGTTATAAGTTTTTATCAAAATTCAATTAATAATGGGTGTTGCATTCTCTATGCCACTTAGTATATTTATACAAAGCATTTTCTCTGTTCAGTTTTATGTAGGGAAATAAAAATATGTGTGCTACGACAATCGATTTTTTCAACAAATAAGTTATTCTATTTTATTCTATGACATTGTCAGAACAGTTGGCTTGCAAAAATAAATAACATCACCGTTGATTTCATTTTAATGTCAATAATATGACATTGTCAGAAAGTTTGCTTGCACCCTAAACTGAAGGTATGTAGATACTTTTTCTTAATTAAAAAAAGTTTAAATCTTATTTTCGGAACTTAAAATTAATTTCTATGCTTGAGCTATACTTTACAAGCAAAGCTGCCGGTAACTGAATTAAAATAATTGAAAAATCGTATTCAATTACTTCTTAGTAATTGGGTTACTTTAATTCAATAACTTTCCGAAAAAAGTAATTGTATTTGAATTAGCAATTAGTAGGATAATGTAATCGTAATTGGTAATTGATTTTCAGGAATCCCAAATAATTCAATTACTTAGAAAGTAATTCGATTACTCATAAAGTAATTGGATTACTTAGAAATTAATTGAGTTACCTAATAAATAATTGAATTACTATGAAAAAATTTTCTACCGGAATTTTGGCTAGCCAGAAATAGCATCTTGAAACACGGCGGGCCGCTTTAAATCCGGCGAACGCCGCGCCGCCTCCGCGCCGATTTAGTATTTTAGATTGATGCTTACCGCCACCGTTTTTATTAAAGAAATTTTAATTTTGGAGTCATTTAATGTTGAACTTGCCGAGAAAGCACTTTGGATGGTGTGACGTGCGCGTATGATGCATATTAGTATAAATATTTTATTTGTTTAGTGTATCGTGTTTAATATATCTGGTAATTTAAATAAAGTAATTGCTAAAATATCTAATTACTTTTAGTTTTAATTGATAATTGAATTACTTTTAACAAACATCTAGTAATTGGTAATCGTAATTTACTACTACTTAGAAGAGTAACTGGTAATTGTAATTGAATTACTTTTTAAAAGTAATTGCGACAGCTCTCTTTACAAAAACATTATTTTATACTTGAAAAGACAGAGATAAAACTGACCGAAACGTTGTGTGAATAATTAAAATAAAGTCAATAAGGGTTCAAAATTCTTTAAGTATTATAGTATTTAGTAATTATATAACGCCTTATATTTTATTTACGGATTAGTTTCAAATCATTTCTGTATACAATAGAATTTCCTTTAAAATAACTTATTTCTTTAAGAAGCCCTACCAAAAAATAGTACCTTTTCATTCCAGTTGGGATACTGCACAAAATCACATGCCAACTCTAGTACCCGTATCGTTTCTATACTATCTTTCCAAGTCAAGTCGAAACTTTCCACCAGAATTACTATGGTTTCTAAAAGTCTGCTTAAGAACTGTATACACCTAAAATATGTAAGAACTATATATCTAACTTTTTCATGTAGAATCACAGTCTTGAATTTTTGCATATCAGTAAGGAATACCCTGAACACTATATTCAAATGCTTGTATACAGGGTTGATAAAAATCATATTTTGATTTTTTTTAAATTAACAGCTTTTACAAATATTATTATTTTTAAATATTACTAACTGCTTACATTTTGTTTTGCTAAGTAAACGAACATTTTTAGGCAAACTTATATTAACGTGAAAATTTCGCCCGTTTAGTATTGCAAGTTTGCCGCTTTGTAGAAACTTGTAATAACTGGCATAAAACGCCCGGCTGTATAAATGATACGCACTTATTTTAGTTATTAGTAATATTTTTGCTTCACGAGTTAATCTATCAAAACATTTGGACTCATGACAAGCTGGGGCAAAAAGGAATTTAGTATTTGACAGCAGACAAGTTTAGGTGGACGTAAAAATAGTGGAAGTAGCGTTTATTTGGATTGTGTTGGTGTGCGAACTGGACAAGACAAGAAAAAAGAATTGCACAGACAAATAGCCAAAGCCGTTTACGCAACGAAAGGAGCTATAGAAGATAAGGAGCTTTGAAAGGCCATAGAAATGCTAAGACCTGGTTACCTTCCACCATCTAGATTTCAGTTATCATCAACGCTCTTGAATAAACTATTTGAAGAAGAAAATCTAATTGTTTTAACAAGTTATCTGGACAATATGTTTGCATGTCCTTAGATGGACGGTCCAACATACAGAGCCGATAATCTGTGACGTTTTGACTGCAGAGGATAAAAACAGTGTTTTTTAGAAAGCATAGATACATCTGGTCATCCTTTCTCTTGCGAATTGGCTATTACCTCAATAAATAAGTGCCAAAATGAATATAACTGTAAAGTTACCAGTATATACGAGCAACATGGTCAGTATGAAAAAAAAGTACTGAGTCGTCTAATTACCCTATAATTACATATTATTATGATTGTTCGGCACACTTAGTTAGTTTGCTCTCCAAAAATTTAGAAGCATCGCAGATAAAAGAACGTATAGAACATATTGTGAAATACCTTAGAAATACAGTTTTTTTAGTTTAATTTTTTAAAAGTTTTATTTTTGTAATAACCAGCTGTTCTTTTCGATTACTATAATAAAATAATAAATGCATTTTGACTGTTAAAATTTTTAAAACTCTTTTTTAAATTAATTGTTTTTTTAAATCATACTGATTAAAATCATGATTTTAATCATCTCAACCCTGCTTGTATACCTTGGTGCAAACGCAGTGGGTTGTGCTTCATGCATAAAAGTTAGAGTATCGTTTAAAGAATACACCAAAGCTGGAAACATGGTTGCTGCTCGTTCTTTGTTCAGCAATTTCTTTGTTTTTACCAAGTACTGCAGACTAAATGTAGCATCCTCGATGAGATCAGGTTTTTCTATCAGGCTTAGCTTCCACCTGAAACCTTAAAAAAAATCCTATTAGGATTTTTTATATATATATTATATTTTTTTGTTTTATTAGGATTTTTTTTCATTCGTCATTTCTTCAATTCAATACATGTTTTTTGTTTGGTCCAAGGATATGCAATTAACTGTTTTTTTTTGAAAACTACAAAATAGGGCAAAATATCAAGAGACAAAAAAATTGTATTTTTAGCTGCCCAATCTAAAAAATATAAAAATATTGCAAAAGATGTCAGTGACATACATTTTTTACAGTAATTTTCAATAAGGTGTCCCCTGATACGCCACTCGACTTAATAATTTTAATTTAATTAGGCCTAAATAACTCAAATTTAAGTAGTAAATAGTAAATTACCACTATTAATACTTTTATGCAAACAGTTTTAAGGACAAATATCTTAATAATTACACAGCCCCACAAAATAAAAAAAAAGTTAAAGGTCCGAAAGACTTGACCATGGTATTTTTATGTTTTTGAAGTCGCCGAATACGAATCTGGGGTCAGTTTGAACCCATCAGGTCAGGCTCAACGGCATTTCAAGGTCAAATCTGCAATAATATTCACAACCAAATTTGAAGTATGTATGTTTATGCTTTTAAGGTCGCTAAATACGAATCAGTGGTCAGTTTGACCCAACCGGGTCATGGTTAAGAGCATTTTAAGGTCAAAGCTGTAAAATTAATCGCATCCAAATTGAAGATCCTAAAGGCTTGACTATGGTATCTTTATGCTTTTGAGGTCGCTGAATCCAAATCGCAACCAAATTTGAAGAGCTTAAGGTATGTTTCCTTCCACGCGGCCGCCGCATGCGGCTAACGCACTACCTTAGCCGCAAAGCACTCCTACTCATGTTTTTAAATGTACCTGGTTTGTTCCAAGCGGCCGTCGTATGCGTCCGCTGTCAACGACTGCGATTGATGCGACTGGACTGCTGAAGAAGCAGTGTAGCCGCAGTCGTGTCTGCGACTGATATTTTGTTTGTGTTGTTTTGTGTGGAATGTCCGGTGTTTTTTTTTAATTGTTAAAAATTGAAACTTTATTTTTTAAATGAGGTCCTGAATTTTGTATTACGTATTTTAAGAGCTGCCAAAAATAGATATATACAGGGTGCCACAGATTCGAGTGCATGCATGGGGAACTCGGAAACCGTAAGAGATACGAAGTCGGTTAAATTATGGCAAAGTTGCGCATTTAGGTGCCTAACAACATGCCGATTAGAAAGTTGTAAAATTCCGAGAACTTCCGGAGATATCCGAAAAACAAATTTGCGATTTCGTTATTTTTTCTGACGTTATTTAAAGAGATATGAAAAAACAAAAGACACTTTCTCATGGCTACTTCTTAAGATCTACAAAACAGCGTTGAGAGATTTTCCGTACGATTTCGTTTCGTTAGACCATCATCAACTTTATTTTTTAAATACGGACCTAGGTTTTTATTTTATTTTTTGAACCTCTTATTATCCCAATTACAAAAATGTATAACACTTAATATTTATTAACAAATATGGGACGCCCCTATAAGAAGTTATGTGCGTTCCTTGTCTTACTCATTGTCTCTTATGGAAAATATGTTTATTTAACAGAAAAATATTAAGTGTTATACATCATTGTAATTGGGATTATAATTGCTTCAAAAAAATGCAATAAACAATTGAGTGCCGCATTTAAAAAATAAAAGTTGATGATGGTTTAAGGAAAACGAAACGTCGTACGGAAAATCTCTCAACGCTGTTTTGTAGAGCTTAAGAAGTGGCCATGAGAAAGTGTCTTTTTTTTTTCATATCTCTTTAAATAACGCCATAAAAAAATAAAAACGAAATCAGTCAAAATTATTCGTTTTTTGGCATTCTCGAGTACTCGGAATTCAACTTTAATCGCTGTTGTAAGGACCAAATCAACTTTCATAATTCAACCGACTTCGTATCTTCTATTTTCGAGATCCCCATCCTGCACTGGAATTTTGGCCTCTGTATATATCAGGTCGGTTGAATTGGGATAATAAGCTTCAAAAAAATGAATAAAACAACTCAGTGCCGTATTTAAAAAATAAAGTTGATGATGGTTAAGGAAAACGAAACGTCGTACGGAAAATCTCTCAACGCTGTTTTGTAGAGCTTAAGAAGTGGCCATGAGAAAGTGTCTTTTGTTTTTTCATATCTCTTTAAATAACGCCATAAAAATAAACGAAATCAGCAAATTTCGAGTTTTTTCCAAAAGTAAGTATTCGAAAATTTTTGGTGGCATTTTGATTAGCATCATATTGCGCAACTTTGCCTTGATTTAACCGACCTCGTATCTCTTCAAGTTTTCGAGATCCTAATGATAAGACTCGAATTTGGTACCCCCTGTACAGATTTACCTTAATACAATGGGTAATTTTTCCTCTGGGGTTATTGGATATTCAACTCTGTTGTCTGGCTCGGACTTTATATCGTCTTTTATTAAGAAGAATAAAACTAAACTCTGCTTTATTCAGTCTAAAATATTTCTTAAATTTTACTTTACCTGTTGCAGATGTCGATTTATTAATGTAGTATAACAACCCTCATCGTCTTTGCTGAAATATTGGATTTATAGGGGCATTGCTATGTTTCAGGTTGGCTAATTGTAATAGTATTTTGTCATCCTCTTTTTCTTCTAATAATAAATATATTGCTAGATCATCCATCACGACTGTTACCAAAGATTATTCCCTTTACACTTATAATTTTGCTATCGCGAGTTTGAGCCGCGGTCCTAAGAAACCACCTGATTAAACGGCGGCCGCATGCGTTAGTCGCATGCGACGGCCGCGTGGAAGGAACCACACCTTTATACTTACAGCGTTGTAACTGCTCCACTATTTCAGTCGTGTCTAGATCTAAGAATATTTGTAAGATATTTTTATTGAATGATTTTAGCAGCGTTTCGGTAACCTAAAAATAGGGAAAAAACATAGTTAATAGTTATTTGCGACCACCGCTGTGTTCACACGTCGTTGTCGTGGTTGGGCTCAGTAGGATCTTTTGGAACATGCGCTAGAGTTGCTGGTTATCGGCAACTCTTTTGGCTAGCGTATGGAACGGGATCCGAAGCTAAGACGAACACAAGGCTTAACTCAAGGTGTTAGCATACCGTGCTGATGAGTGAATGACATCCTGTGCCTTAAACAGGTGTCTCCAACGGTGCCTCTGAGATACAGGGCGACCTCTCAGAATATCTAGCCTTACTGCGTTAATGCGGGGCTCTGCCGTGGTGGACTATTACTTCCCTAGCTCCAAACAGAAAGCGGACAGAACCGCTTTCATAGGAAAAAAGTGACAAAGGTGCGCTGACCGAAACGGTTTCGAGAGGTGCCACTCAAGGTCACAAGCAGACAAAGGTGCGGCGACCGAAACGGGTGAATCTGTTTCGAAAGGTGCCCCTGAAGTCACCGGCGCCTGTTTTACGAGAAAGGGCTAATCCATCCCGAACAAACAGGTGCTTAGGAAGGGATCCCTGAATCCAAACAGAAGGCGGACAGAACCGCCCTTATAGGAAAAGGGTTCCCTGGCTTTAAACAGAAAGCGGATAGGACCGTTACCGAGGGTAAGGCCGGAGTTGCGGCCTCAGAAAGAACAACTGGTTCCTGTAATAAGGACTTGGTAGCTACCCACGTCACTAGACCGGGAGAGGAGGGCATGACGGATCTAATCGTCTGCTCGTCATACTCTCCAGGAGACAAGGACACCAGAACACATTGTGCTCGTGTCCGGTAGCGACAAGTATAAGAGGAGATGTAAGAACTCTCTCTAATCTGGTATCGGATTCATTAGAAGTCCGATACTATTGGGAGAAATATAAAAAGGTGTAAGCCACAATAGACTGAGCGGTCGCAGTGGAGGGCGTAAAAAGTCCACTCAGTTTAAACCTACCTACCTACCTACCTGCTTATTCTTATGTTTTTGAGGTCTCTGAATATGAATTCGTTGTCAGTTTGACCCCATCGGGTCATAGTCAAAAGATATTTCAAGGTCAAATTTGAAAAATTATAATTTTACAAATACTTCTTCGTATTAAGTGACCTCAAAAACATAAGTATACACTTTTCAAATGTGATTGTAAATAATTTTGCAGATGTGACCTTAAAATCCCCTTGACCCTGATTTGATGGGGTCAAACTGACTCTGGATTTGAATATAGCAACCCAAAAACATTACGATATCATGGTCAAGTCTTTCCGTCTTTCAACTTTTTTTTATTTTGTGAGGCTGTGTTATTCCTGACCCACAACTCTTCACTATTTTTATTTAATTTGTTCTCACATAAAAATTTCCCGATTTTAATATAAAATAATGAGAGTTATCTCTATTTCTAAGTAAATTTTCTTTAGAATGAATTATTTTTTAACAAATATGGATATACCCTGACGAGAACCATCGAAACATGTCGACTCGTAGGTGTCCCTTCATATTTGTAAGTAAATTTAAATTTTATTTCCTCTTAATAATATTTTTTTTAATAGGTTTATTATTCATATTTTTTATATTTTTATTAGGATCATTATCAGGGTAGACTTTCCCTTCACAATTTACTAAAAAAAATTAGATTTATTTAGAATTTAAAATAAATATATATCTTTTTTATTCTGAAGAAAAGTCAAACCTTTTTTTTACCTAAAATAATCCCAGAAAAATAAAATAATTTTTAAACATTTTCTTAAACTAAAAAATATTTTAATCTTTATAGGAATGTTTATGTATACCTTTAAACAATAAAATAAAATGTAATCGTCAAAAAGTTTTGTTAAAGAGACACTTAGATTATCATTTCATTAGCAATTTCTTCTCACTCAAATAAGAGTTATCTCTAATTCTAAGTAAATTTTCTTCAAAATTAATTATTTTTTAACAAATATGGATATACCCCGACGAGAACCATCGAAACATGTCGACTTTAGGTGTCCCTTTATATTTCTAAGTAAATTTAAATTTTATTTCCTTTTAATAATCTTTTTTTTTATTAAGAGAGGACACCCATCAAAAAATATTTTACATTTTTTATATTTTCATTAGGTTCATTTATTTAAAGAAATAAAAAATATTTTATTCTGGAAAAAAAGCCAAATAATTTTTTTCACTAAAATAATCCCAGAAAAATAAAATAATTTTTAAATATTGCAAGTATTTCAATAACACTCTATATATCCATTTTTTACCGCCACCTTACGGGTGGCTGTTCTAAAGTAAAGTCTTACATTTTTAGTAAACCGGTTTTAAAATAAAGCTACTTACAGAGTTCAATGCTTTTAATGGCTGCCATCTTCAAAAGCTTTTGACAAAATTTCCTTTTGAAATCATCGGTCATAAGTAAACCCGAGCAATGATCCTTACTTGCATTTAAAACCTAAAAAAATTCAAATATATGTTTATTTGTATTTCAGAAATACATAAAAAAAATTAAAAGTTAAAAAATTTAAAACTGACTTTTTCAGTTTGGTTTTTTGATTATAACTAGAAAAATATTGCATTTAGACAAAAAGGTTATATAGCTTAAATTAAAGGTCTTGTAAAAATACATGGTTTATATCATATTAAGTTTTGTGTATCTTTTATAGTTTTTAAGATATTGACATTTTACATAAAAAAATCGTTAATATCTGAAATTACGCCTTTTCTAAATTATTTGCTGTTTGACCCCCAATTTTGACTTCAGATTCGTGTTTAGCGGAAAAAAATACTCCAGAAAATCCTAGGTCGACACCCAGCACATACCACTTTTTTTGTGGGCCTGTGTAATTATGGCAGTCACATATAGTATCCTTAAACTTACCATGATCGGCATAAGTTGAAACAGCACCATTTGATTTTGGAATTCGATGGTTTCTCCTTTTCTAACGCACAACGGCAGGCGCAAGGCTAAACTACAATACAAGGCATGCGCATAGTCGCAAATTTTTATGACACACCTTACATTATCTGAAAGAAATAAGATCGATTACTTAATTTTTGGTAACAGGCAGTGTTACCAACTCTACCAACTTTTAGGTAGAACTACCTACTTTTAACTTTTTTTACAAATCTACTATCCTGGATGAAAAATCTTCCACCTTTTTTTAATTCTTCAAAATTTTTATTTTATTTTTGTAAAAATAATATATTAATACCTTTACTCCTTGTCACCAACAAAATTATTTAATTTTTTTAGCTCTTCGGTGAATTTTCGAATTTTAAACAAACTAGAAAGAGGGCGTTGCTGTACATAACAGTCCGTCATTTTATTATTTACGTATATTTACTTCTGTATAATGTGTATTTATATATCAGCCATAATTGTTATTAAACAAAAGTTCAGGATTTAAATTAAAAAGTTTAGAGAGTGTAATAAAGGTTTTTTCTTATTGGTCTCTTAAAAATAGTCAGTAAAATAATTTATTTTTATTAAAACAGTCAGCTATAGATATTATAAGGTGGCCACCACGATGTTTTTCTTTCGAGGAAAATAACATTTATAAACAAGTTAAAACTAATATAAAAATGTAATTTTAATTACATTATGCGAATTTTTATTAAATAAAATGGGTTAAATATTTAAAAACCCGGCCCCCACGGTATAGTCTGTCTCAAAGTATATCGTTATGGCTTTTGACGGACCATACCCCAATAAACCTTTATCGATTTTATTACCTATTGTTATTGGGTAAACCCATTTCTTCATAAGGACAGGAGTGGGCCAGGTATTTCTTGAGTATTAACCATTAGGCATATAAATATTTTGACTAATATTTTAGTGGCAGTGTTGAATAACCGTTTTTACTGTGCGTTTCGAAAAAGTTGTTTTACGAAAATATAACTATATCGCGTCGAAATCATTTGTCATTAGATGCAAAACAGGTTGTGAAAAATGTGTATGAAACTTTAATAAGTACAGGTCTAATTAAACAAGAAGCTTTAAAAGACAACTGTCTACTTACAAAAATTCCAATATCATCGATAAGGGATATTATTATTAGTAAAGAATTGAACTAAAAAAAAAACGTAGTGATTTTCAATCTCACCATATAGACAATAGTGAAGGAAAATATATTGTCTTTATGAAAGCGGAGTTATTCCTACCTTGGAAAAACTGAAAAAGAAGCTAGACGAAGGCGAAACCAATATAAATATTAGCCGTGCCACCCTCCATAGAGTTGTTTGTAAAATGAGATTTAAATGCCGCAAAATAGACAAAAGACAAGTAGTAATTGAATCGCACAGATTATGCACTTGGAGATTTAATTACCTTCAAGAAATTAAAAGATATAGGTTAGAAAACAGATCCATAATTTACCTTGATGAAACATGGTTCGATACACACGATACAGTATCCAAAGGATGGGTTGATTCCAGTCAAAACTGTCAGACGAAAGCACCTTCAAATAAAGGAAAACGCATTACCATAATACACGCTGGTTCAGAAGACGGATTTGTCCCAAACTGCTTGCTGTTGTCTGCAAAGAATATTAGGGATTCTAGCTTGGATTATCATAAGGATACAAGTGCAGAACTTTTTGAAAACTGGTTTGAAAATTATCTTTTAAAAAATATTCCAAACAACAGTGTTATTGTCAAGGATAACGCAAGCTACCACAGCCGTCTGCTACACAAAGCACCAACTTCATCAAGTTCATAAACTGAAATCCAGGAATATTTGTTAGAAAATTATATTTATTTTGAATTCAGTTACAAAAAAAAGCATCATTTGGAAGTCCTAAATTCATATGCAATTAAAAAACAATATTTATGTGATAATTTGGCTGAACAGGCTGGGCATACTGTCTTACGGCTTCCTCCGTATCACTGTATGTTTACCCCATAGAGCATTTGTGGAACCAAGTAAAATCAAAGATCAGAGCAGAAAATGTTACACCTACTTTAAGTCCCAGTGTTATAAATTTGATAAAAAATGTAATTACTAACATACCAGTTGAGAGCTGGAAAAATTCACACAGCACATTATAAAAATTGAGGACTTTACATTTCTATCCAAAACAACATAAATCCTATTGTAATTAATCTCAATGATGACTCTGATAGTGAAACAGAATTAGATTTAGATATTTAGATTTATAATGTGATTATGTATAGATAATGCAGTTATAAATTTATTAAAACTTTGATATATATATATATATATATATATATATATATATATATATATATATATATATATATATATATATATATATATATAAATATTTATCTTTATGACAGCTCATGAAGGATTATTATATATGTATATTATATCCTACGGATTATATATACATATATAAACCTAAGTACCAAAGTACCGTGAGTGCCGGGTTTTCCGGTGTTTAACCCATTTCTTCCCAGTTGTTCCGTCAACGTTGTGCAAGCACTGAAACATGCAAATGTTGCATTTCACAGCACCTTTTTAGACAACGCGGTAGTGCCACCACGGACGTTATTTTTTTTAAATAACTACTACCTAAAAGTGTCTCTCCGGCACTGGGAATCGAACCCGGATCACCGGGCCCGCGAGCCTATACTCTGACCACTACGCTACCGGAGTATGTAATTTTAAGATTATACTTACCTAAATAAACAATAAATTATAAATCTTTATATTCTTAAAGTCCGTCCCTAATGTTCTCTCCTTTAATACCTACCGATCCGCAGTTTTATTGCTGTCGGCAGGTATAATCCAGAAATGAAAGCAAGAGCTAACACGGTATACTTTGAGACAGACTATACCTAGTACTTAAAAATAAACCCTATATAAAACTAATTCTAGTTAAAACTTACTTTTATTCATTTCGTTGCTTATCAAGTTGAACATAATCATGATATTGTGAATAGTGATCGAATCGTGCGAGACCACTTTCACTCCGTCCAGCTTGATGCACAGTTTATAAAACAGAAAAACGAACTGAATTTTTAGTAATTCGAACGAGAAATCTTCCAGCTGCGAGAGTAGATGTAACTGCTCCACTATTTCAGTCGTGTCTAGATCTAAGAATATTTGTAAGATATTTTTATTGAATGATTTTAGCAGCGTTTCGGTAACCTAAAAATAGGGAAAAAACATAGTTAATAGTTATTTGCGACCACCGCTGTGTTCGCACGTCGTTGTGGTGGTTGGGCCCAGTAGGATCTCTTGGAACTTGCACTAGAGTTGCTGGTTATCGGCAACTCTTGTTGCTAGCGTATGGAACGGGATCCGAAGCTAAGACGAACACAAGGCTTAACTCAAGGTGTTAGCATACCGTGCTGATAAGTGAATAACATCCTGTGCCTTAAACAGGTGTCTCCAACGGTGCCTTTGAGATACAGGGCGACCTCTCAAAGTATCTAGCCTTACTGCGGTAATGCGGGGCTCTGCCGTGGTGGACTATTACTTACCTAGCTCCAAACAGAAACCGGACAGAACCGCTTTCACAAGAAAAAAGTGACAAAGATGCCCTGACCGAAACGGATAAATCCGTTTCGAGAGGTGCCACCCAAGGTCACAAGCAGACAAAGGTGCGCCGACCGAAACGGGTGAATCCGTTTCGAAAGGTGCCCCTGAAGTCCAGGTGCTTAGCAAGGGATCCCTGAATCCAAACAGAAGGCGGGCAGAACAGCTTTTATAGGGAAAAGGGTTCCCTGGCTTTAAACAGAAAGGGGATAGGACCGTTTTCATAGGGAAAGGCCGGGATACGGCCTCAGAAGGAACATCTAGTTTCTGTAACAAGGACCTGGTAGCTACCCACCTCACTAGACCGGGAGAGAAGGGCATGACGGATCTAATCGTCTACTCGTAGACCAGACACCAGGAGACAGGGACACCAGAACACATATTGTGCTTGTGTCCGGTAGCGACACGAGTAAGAGGTGTCTGATATCGGGTTCATTAGAATTCTGATCCTATTGGGAGAAATATAAAAAGGTGTGAGCCACAATAGACCGAGCGCGAGCGGTCGCAGTGGAGGGCGTAAAAAGTCCACTCACTTTAAACCTAACCTAACCTATTTCCAAGTGTGTTTATGATTACTATTTTATTATTGTAATTTTGTTGAAATAAAATAATAAATAAATTATTACGTGTCAGGCCAAACCCAGATTTATCCATAATAAAGAAGACTTCTGTAATATACTTACTTCTGTTACAAAATCCAAACTGGGTTTTAAAGACTCAAAAATCTCGCTATTCCAGACATGGGTATGTTTGGCATTTGCGTCACGCGACAAGCTTCGTAAAATGTCGTTTAATGGCTTAACTAATATTCCTACTAGGTTGACACTAAAATTTCGATTGAAGCTGATCGTTTTCTCCAACAGTTTTATAACGAAATGATGGCTAAAATTATAAATAAAACAAAATAAATTTGACAAAGAGTATACGAGTTCGAGTATATAGAGTTCTTAACTCTAACAGCCTTGAAAATGACAGTAAATCTATATGTCAAATATAATATATATATATATATATATATATATATATATATATATATATATATATATATTATATATATATATATATATATATATATATATATATATATATAATAATAATATATATTAGTTTTATTATTATATTTTCTTTGGGTATGAGTTGTATGTTTAAGAAAAATGAAATTACTTTAGACTGCAACATTTTGCACAATATGTTGTGCTTTATCAAGATAAAATTACCAAGACAATCAAATCAATTAAAAATATTTAAAATAACACTTATAAAATATGTTGTTACACAATTAAAATCCATATCAAATTATAAAACACTATAAAGATAATTATTACATTAAAATAGCCAGATATTACTTTGAGATGCGAACTTTAGAGCTGATAGATGTTGTTTGTGGTTTAAATTGGTAAAATGCAATATTGCTTTTTTTTATTTTTAAACCTTTTTTTGTTTTTTTAATATGTTAAGGATATACTTTAATTTGATAAATTTGCAATATACAGTACGGATTCTTTAAGTTTTACTATACAGTACAGCATTTGCATTTTTGAGATTTCAGCTGATTAAGTTATGATATTTTTTTTTGTTGTTTAAGGGGTCTTTTTCTTTTTTAATTTTGATCATTTCTTAAAATTAAATCGTCACAAATACCCTAAAAATGCCTCCTCTGCTCTACATTAACATGAAGCACTGACAAATCATGAATTTGACTTTAATAAAAAAAAATTACTAACAAGAGATTCAAATTACAAAAACTTACAGTAAATGAAACAACATAATACAACAATTATAATAAAAAAACAATCATGTAATTTTTTTTAATTACCATAAGTATCGAAACATACTCTTCTTCAAAAAAACTAATATTTCTCTATTAATACTCACGCCTTTTTTCTAATATACATAGTATGGGCGGTCAAACCTAGAGAGACCATGTCAGCCCAGTATGGTGTGGCCATAACCCATTGTACTCCACTCTTGTGCTCCAAAAACGAACATAGCAGCGTTACCAACCCTAAGGTTACACTGGGGTCATTCGTCGAGTTTTTTTGGGCCACCCCTAAAATTAAACAAAGAATGCTAGCAAAATTAAAAGTTAAAAAGTGTTCTACTTTATCATGTCACATAGTATAGGAAATACCCTGTAGGTATACATTAGGGAGGAAAAATACAACTTTTTTGGATTGTAACATTTTCATCTAGGAACATTGTTTGATCGCAGTAGTAGTTATCTACCTATTTATCATTTGAATTGGGAGGTAGACGAAAACATTTAATATACACCAATTCTTCGTCCTTAATACTAAAATAAATATCAATGTAAGAATCCGCCACAACCATATAGAACATATCCAAAAAAGTTTCGTTCATGACTCTACACTACCTAAAAAATTACTCGTTTCAATGTATTGAACTATTTTTATAAAACCCGGTATGTATGTTAATAGCGGTTGGTCGATAAGGGCGAAAGGACTGTAGCCTCCCGAGACAAAATATAAATAACCAATAAATCAAAAATAATCTTGTATTAAATCAATTATTCCAAAAAAAGTAATAAAAATATTTATTTTCCGTTGTCAACTGCCTGACACCCAGTTTAAGTCGCTCGAATTCGTGCCATATATTTTTTTACATGGCGGGAATTATTTTCGCCCTGACCGTCCTGCAGCTGCTGCGTCTTATTCCCCCGCCGCAGAGTGGGACGAAGCGACACTGTGCCACCGAAATTACTTTACAGCTCATATAGTTTAACCGTTAAGGCTTTTTTTAAAAGATTTTCGTGTATAATTTGCCTATCGATCCCTCTTTCTGGGTTTTTATTTTCCGGAAATTTGTCCCCAAACTTTAATTTTTATTAAAAAATAAAAAAAAACAATTTTCAACACAAAAATGATGATAAGATTAAGTTTTAGCATACATTTTTTTTGCTCAAAATCTTTCTCTAGAACCACAAGACTGTGCGTAAAAATGAGGGACAACATATTTTTATTATTCCCACAAACAGCCATAATGTTCCGAAATTTTTCACGCAAATGGATCCTATAAAAGGTGCATGAAAAATTTAATTCAACAAAAATTGTTTAGAATCGTTCAAGGAATACGAATAATCTTTTACGGAATTTTTGGACACATTTTCCGACCTCAGGGAAAATGTCTGAATAAGAAAATTTTGAAACTTATGCAAACATTCTGAAAAAATTCAGTCATATTCCTGAATGGCACTGAATACCATTTGTGCAAAAAATCATTTTCTGTAAGAGCGACCATTTTCGACATCACGAAGATTTATCAATAAATAATTTACCAATATTTTACCGGAAAAAGTGTCAGCTTTGGAAAAAAATGTATAAATTGAAAGTCTTCTTGAAAAACGATTAAGAATTTTGAAACGTATTCATAGCAGGTGTTCACTAATAATAAATTAATCAATTTTTTTACTAAAACACTAGACAAAATAAATTTATAGAGCAGAAAGTGTTTATAATCATCAATTAGATAGACCGACATTTTTGGAGCAATTAATTAAATGTTCTGTACTAGTTTCCTTATTCAATTCTGAACCAAAAAACCCACTTATTTGATGGATAAATCATGTTGGTATATTTTTTTTTTAGACTGAAAGGTCTATTCAACCCTATAAAATATATATATATATATATATATATATATATATATATATATATATATATATATATATATTATATATATATATATATATATATATATATATATATATATATATATATATATATATATATATATATATATATATATATTTTAAATTTCACGCTTTTAATGACTAAATAAAAGCATTTTTTTTACTTCCGGTTTAACCGAAAGTAACCTTAAATTTAAAATTTTAAATAGCACCCTGTATATATTTTTAGCTTACCTGATCCGCCTTAAAATTCTCTTTTCACCCATGTATCACACTTGTCATTTGATTTTAAAATGGCTGCCAAAATCGATTTTTTTCCCAATATTTTAGTAGGCCATGACGTGACAAAAACAAATGATCAGCATGTAAAAGACTTCGAGATATGAAGAATAAGGTGTAAAAATATTTGTGATTATGTTATTTTTAATCTAATTAAGAAGAGTTAAGAATAGAGGTTAAGTTTTAAAATTTAAGAAATATATTTTTAACGCTCAATATCTCAAAATCCAAAATAGAAAACTTCAATTTTTATTTGATTTAACTTTAGATCAAACATTTTCTATTTCATATAATTTATTAAAATTGGTATGCAAACTGACCTTTTTTAAAATAAAAAAATTTAAAATTTATTAATTGATTCGCAGATCCTTATAATTAGTATAAGAAAAGGTTACAATAATACGCCAAGTAAGCAGTGTAACACCCCAGCATAGAGATAACAAAAATGTTAAACATATCAAGAGATCCATGAAGTAAAAAGACAGTTTTTAGTACAAATCAAGAAACTTTTATTAATAATTACACCTATAACACAATGGTAAACTTATCTAGAAAATTAAAAAATTAAAAATAATTTTGCGTTTTTAAAAAAAAAAGTCAGTTCTTTATACTAGTTCTGATAAATTATATGAAATAGTAAATGTTTGATCTAAAGTTACATTAAATAAAGGAGTTTCCTTTTTTTGGATTTTGAGATTTTTAGGTTAAAAAAATATATTTTAAAATTTTAAAAAATTAACCCTTTTCCCTAATTTTTTCTTAATTAGATAAAAATTAACATAATCCCCAAATATTTTACATTATTCTTTAAATCTCAACTCTTTTACATGCTGATCTTTTGTTTTGTCACGTCAGGGCCTTTTACAAAAATTTTGGGGGAAAAAACGGGAAACCTTTTTAAAATCAAATGAAAAGGTTGAAAATGGTTAAAAAGATAATTTTAAGGGGGAATAGGGAAAAACAGGGAGTGTCCTTCCCGGGTTTTGCCGGAACCAAAGGCTACATAATGCGTATGGGGGACGAACTCGCCTTATTTTCTTACCACATTTGTTTTCGGACATTTGTTTTCCCAAAAAATTTGTCTACGACAATCCGAATAAATGTACGAGGGCCTAAGGATGTTTAAATTTTGGTTTTTTATAACATTTTTTTTAAGTAATTCCACAAAAAAAAGATCCATAATGTTTAAATCGGGACTATTGGGCGGCCATCTAAGAGTGTCATACCTTCCTATCCAAAAACCATATTTTTTAAAAAATACCAGTTAAAAAAAACCTAAACAAATCAAATAGTTTGTTTTTAAAAGCAATGCAGATTTTTTCCCAAACGATTGGAAATTTTTTAAATTAAAAACAAATATTTTCAAACGGCTAAAAAACCCTTTTTTTCTAAATAAAAAAATACAGATGTTCATTTAATAAAAGTTAACTCATTCATTTTTTTTTTCTTTTTGATTTCATTTTTTTCTTTCAATGCTCCAAAAAAAAATAATTAATTAAAAACTATGAAACTTTAATAAAAAGAAGTTTTTTTTTTTCTTTCCAGTTATCGTTGTTAGTGGGGGTCAAAATATAAATGAAAACCCTGTACATAAAATCGGTAGACCTATTTCAGGTCTGAAACTTATCATTTATAAAAAACTACAAAAAGGGGGTTGTTATAAAAAGGGATTTTTAGAGAAAAAACGTTTCAAGAAACATAAATAGATATGCAGCAGTAACAAATTAAACATATTTTTTGTATTCCTTGTTTATTGTTTTATTTAGAAAAGGCTAAAAAAATATATTGTTAGAACACATATTTTTATTTCTATCATAAAACCCAAACAAAAAAAAGCTTTAAATCCAAAATTTTAAAAAAAACCAGAAAAAAAATTTATCCAATAAATTTTTTTTTAAAATTTTAAAATAAATAATGGGCCCTCGATGTATGTATTGTTGATCTGAGGCATTGTCAAAAAACAGTAGAATCTCGATACCATAAAAACCACGGCAACTTAAAAAAAATTGTGTTTCCCCTTTTCCCCCAAATTAGAAAACCTCCATTACCTAAAAATTTAAAACCTCTATAACTTAAACAAAGAATTTTACCATTGCCCCTTGATAACTTAAAGTAATTCTCTTTTGACCTCCCCAAAATCCCAAAAAATTTTTCAGTGACTCATCATAAGTAGGTATACAAACAAGGTTTTCTTTTAAACTTTATTGCTTTGAACTTCAGTCTTTCACTAAAATGAGCTCGTTAATACACGTATAAAAATTGAAAGATAATAAATAAAACGCAAATGAAACAAAATTGAATACTAACATATTCTCGAGTCCAACATTTTGAATTTTTTAAACCTCCCTAACTTTAACTCTTGATAAGTAAAAAACTCGATAATCTAAAATTTTTAACCTTCCTTAAGCTTTAGTTTATCCGAGGTTCTACTGTAATATATTTCGCTACCAGATGCAAACGTTTTGAAAAACAGCGTGGGCACTGTAAAATATTTTTGATGCATTTACAAACATTACTCACCCACCAGCCTTTCATAGACATTCTGACAATTCAGCGTGACGAAAATCTGTTCGTCAACGCTCAGCTGACTGGTCAAATTCAAAGCAAACGACGAAAATCGTCGCTGGCGGCGTCAAGTGCTTCTCGTCCCATAAATTTGATGCCTGGATTATCATGTTACAAATTTTCTTTAATTTCCTCGCTTATGTGTCTCTGTGCAGTTTTGGCAACGTCTGGTAAAAAAATCGGTATGGGTAAGAGTCAGGTTTAAAAAATAATTTTAGGCATATAGATGTATTCAAAGACAGAGGCAAAGTGTGTTATTATTAAGTGTTTTGTAAACCCTTACAGATTTACTTTTAATGAACAATTAAAAAATACTGTCAATTACAAATGCCATGGTTATCGGCAAGTAAGAGTGGGTGTTAATATGGACACTTTGGGGATTAAAGAGCAGAGAAAGTATGAAGTTAGGGGCTTCTCCAGATACAATGTAAGAGTTGTATAAAGGTGGCACTTTTACTGAAAATATCGTTTTAAAGTACTACTAAAGACGCTTCTTTTAATATATCAAAATCGTCAAGTGGTCTATTGATTGCCAAGATACAAGCTGCCAAAATTAATCGACAGTTAGGGCAATTCTATCAGCAATAATAAATATCGACATCCTACACATAATTTATATGAAATGATTATCTTATTTATGTTCATATTTTCCTAAAAAATTATTTCAAAAAAAAATGTCTTGTGTTTAAACAAAAATTAGTGCAAGAGGATACCTTTCTAGTATATGTGAAAAAAAAATCAAACATCTAGGTTCAATATTCTGGACACTACCCAATTTGCAAAATTATTTATTTTTTCAAATGAAATTGGATTGTAAAATTATTGTGCCAATGCTATTGAACTGATTTTAACGAAATTTGGCTAATATTTCATTATAGCATGAAGTTTTATCTGGCCGAATATGAAAATTCTATGGGTGCAAAAAATTCTTGCAAACAACCACACAATTTTGTCTTGTTTTTTGGATTATTGCTTTGCAACAAGCATAATATATTTTGCAATTTCTAACCAATCCTATCACGTAGGAAATTTAGTTATGAAACTTTTCTTTCCCTAAAATTTTTTCCTATAACCAACACACTGCTTGGGTTAGGGTACTTAATATTAATTTTGCTTGAACATTTTGACATAAAAACAGAGGCGCAAAAGAAAATAAGAAATAAGTATATAACACATTCCTTTAAAAACAACACTTGTGTGTCCCCAGCCTTAACCTTGTAGGATTTTCTTTTAAGAATGACCTTAAATTTCATAAGCACATTATATGTATTGCCACTTGCCACTAGGAATATAGCTTCTCTCTTCTCCAACAACACTATGCATTCTCCCTTTAGAAGTGCTCTTTTTTATAGGTGTTTCCACGGTTTTGCTCAGAAGCTAGAAGCTAGTATTTTCCTTGTCCAATAGGGCAGCATGAAGTGTGTGTAATGACCCCCCTCCCACTTTGCTGCTCCCTCAGCCCTAGAGTGTTTAATTTGTGGGTCTTTTCTTACTCTATAAATCTCAAAATTTTTAATTCCTGTGTTAATAAACTGCCTCTTACTTTACTTTAAACACCCCGGTTACATTGCAAATACAAATAGTTTATTCATGTTTCAATCATCACAAAATAGTAATTTATATCGACGCTTAAATAATACCTCGTATCTGTTGTGCAAGTGAGGTTATTTTTTTAAAATTAATACTTGCTCCTATATCCAATGGACACAATTGCTTTATGTCCAAGGTTAATATTAGCATAAATAAACATCAAATGATACCTGTTACATCCAAAATATCGAAATACCTTGTATCTCCCAGCCTACAGATTTTGGAGATCGTGGTATTTGGCAGGAAAGGAGCACGTGAGTAGGACATACGAGTATTTATTATGCTTATTATGCAGTTTACGTTTACAGCTGTGCAGAAGTTACCAGTGTGTAGTGTTTTTAGACTTTGTTTTTGTACTCCCCTAAAGAAAAATTGCAGAAACTGAATAAAATGGATGAAAACGATGATGGAGTGTTTACTGACAATGAAATCATGGAGGCACTAGAACAAAATGACTATGAGTAAAACTACAAGGTGATTATTGTTATAGTGTATCTTTTGTTTATATAAAAATAAGTTGTGTGAGTAAGAGTTGTTATGTTAGTGCAGTAATGGAAGCTAAATATTGTAGTTTTCTCTATAAATTGTTATAGTATTCTGCTTAAGGGTATTAATCAGATTTACTAGATCAGTAATTTCTTGTTTTTAGGTCAATCTCGCTTTATAAAGCAAACGACAAAATTGGTATACGACGACCCAAGCCCACCCCAATTATTTTAGAAATTGATGATGATAATTTGGATGATTTGCAGTCAGGTTTAATATCAATAAATGATTCCCTATCAAACAAACTGCATTTGAACTAGATGAAGATCAACCGCACTGTCCAATGGTGTTGAAAAATCAAGTATTAGTAAGGTATTGCAACTGTTGATCAAGAAATTTGTGAGTTTATTGACCTTAACACTAACAATATTTTACCAGAGTATGTAGGGATAGACAGGGGTAACCACCATGCCTGCAAGGTTGTAATTGATCAAGACATTTGATTAATGACCTTGCAGTAACAATATTTTACCAGAATTATGTGATTAGACGAGGTTAACTTGAATGACATGTGGCAGTCAAATAAATTTAAATGGTGGCAATCAAGATGTTGAATCTGATGAAAACAGCTAGCAGTAATTTAAATGAATGAGATATTAGAACAACCAGTAATAATGCAGATGTAAACTGATAGTGATCCAGGATATAATATTCCATTGTCTAGACTGAATAAACATAAACTAAAAAGGAAAATAAAAGCAGATTCAAATGATTGGAAGAAGTTAAAAAACAAAAAAATTAAGGATGGCGTGCCAAGAATACCTAGGGTACAGAGACCAGGAAACAGTAGCAAAGTATTTCATGACACCATGAGAGAAGCAAGAAATAAAGGAGATATGTAATTCAGAAATTTGTGAAAATCTAGTAAAAGGTTTTGCAATGAAATTAAAGAAGAAAAGGCTTTGGTTCCAGTATAGAGAGATTTTGGAACGATATAGGCTGGGAGCCAAAGAAAAGTTTTGTCTCTTCCTGATTAACTGCCAGACTGCTTCAAGAACTAGGACAGAAGCAGATAAATCGAAGAGTTCACTTTATTATGCCATTTAAAGAGCAGAATCAAAACAAGTTTGTAAAAAAACTTTTCCTAAACACTGCTAGCTTGTGATGAATGAATGGTAAGAAACTGGGTATTTGAAAAGAAAAGATGCGGGAATTCATCACAGGCAAGAAAACTAAAAGCGAGGAGTGGAAACGTTAAGAAAAACCAAGAAGAAAGCAGCAAAAAAAAGGATTTGATAGCTTATTTAGATGCCATACCCAAACTACCATCTCACTATTGTAGAAAACAAACAGACAAACTATATTTAGAACCGCTTTTCACAACTATGACACAATTTTTCAATCACTATGTTAATTATTGTAATGAAAAGCAGATCTTACGTTAAAGTAGACAAGTGTTTGATAAAACTGTTTCTGAAATGAAAATCTCAATTTTTCACCCTAAGAAAGATGTAACGATACTTGTGTGAAACACGAAGTGGAAATTTGACAGATGAAGATTATAAACTACATATCGAACGAAAAGAGCCAGCAAGGCAAGAAAAATGAAGATAAAAAGAAGCTGAAGAAGGAAATGTTATGTGATGCTGCGAATCTTCAAGCAAAATTGGCACCTTTTTTAACGCTAGCGCTTTATACTCTAAACAAAGTTGTGCGTTCACAACTATACCCTATTGACTTAGCTACTCATGATGTAGCCTTGTGCACAGTGAATGAATCGAAGGTGACTAGTAGCTTCAGTTTTTGCTAGCAATCTCATGGAATTACCTCAACAAGTACAAAAGATTATGGAAAACCTATTGTGATTTGGACGGACGGTTGCACATATCAAAATCGCAATTGCGTATTATCAAGTGCCCTTCTGTGTTTTCTATTAATAATAATATTGTGAAGGTGAACAAAAATATTTAGAACATTAGCCATACTCAGATGGAATGTGACTCTGTACATGCAGTTATTGAAAACAAGTTGAAGAATAGAGTTATTCATCTTCCTTCTGATTATGTTGCTGTGCCAAAGAAACACGAACGAATCCAGCCTTCGAGGTAAAATATTTATATTGATTTTTCTTCTGAAAGTGAAAAAATTTTGTCATCAATAAGACCTGGTTCTCTAACAGTAAATGAATTAGATGTATTAGCTGCTACCAGAAGGTAAAATTCTGTACCAATGTAATTTTTCTGAAAATTACAAAGGTACCCAAAAGACAAATTTACCAAGAGCCTGGATATCATTACTCAGTTTATATAAAATCCTATTAAGATAAAAAGCCACCAAATATGGCACCTTCCCAACAATTGAAGATGTTCTACCTAGGGAATGTCATCATTTTTATGACAACCTTCCCATGAATAATTTTTTTCTCTATGGAAAGACTCAATAAAACTTGTGTCTCTCAAGAGTTTATTTTATTTTTAATTATATATGTTTCTTAGTATTGGCATTGAATTCGTTCTTTTATAATAATATATAGTTTTTGTCTAAATCATTAAGATTACTCTATCTCCGATTATATATCATATTAAAATATAATACCACGTATCTCCATTTTTAAACAAGGTAAATTAAAAAAATAGTTTTTATTAATAAAAATAGCCTGTTTGGATTAAAAACCATTTAAAAAATTATTTTAGGCATCTTAAATCATAAAATGTAGGTATGAATCAGTTTTTTGGTCTCCTGTAAAATTGCTGTTTGGGAGATACGAGGTATTGTTTCTTAAGCGTCGATATGTCAAAGTTGATATAATCCTTACAAGTAGTAGGTAATAAAATAGTTATAATATACAACACCTAAAATTTTTAAAAAACATCTTACAGTCACTAAAAATATAAAACATGCAATACATTTTACACTTAAAAAAAATAATAAAATGGTTCAAAGTTAAAATATTCTTAATTTAAAGCTGTTAAAAGGAAAAATTTTTACTTCAGCAAGAAGAACATTTTTATTTCCCAGTAACCTGGGTCATTTTGACACCTCCTCCGACCATAATAAATGGGCACAATGTCAGTTATATGACGGGGGTTAAAATTGTGGACATCTTCGTGAGTCTCAAACAAATGTATATTTCTTTTTATATAAAGGAGTTTCTAGAATATGTAAACTGATGACAAAGTAAGGATACAAAGCGCACGGAACGCAGTCCTGCAGTCATCCCTAAAACCTAACCTGGCTAAAATTCAAATTGCCGTTCTCTGTAAACAAAAAAGGCGCCCTATACCAGCAGCAGGCCCCCATGAAGGAATTGCATATGATAAACGCCGAAATAGGCCATCTTAAGCATGGAAACAAATACACTGTCAGCAAGATTGGGAAGTAAATATAAGGTTCTTGTCAACTTTAAAGCCACTTTGTTGATGTGAGATCCCCATTGAAAATGTTGGTCCAGTTAGACTCCCAGAAATTTTGTTTCATCAACCTGACAGTTCACTCCATTTCTCATGAAGAAAACCACTCTAGTGGTCTTATCTATATTTAACTTTAGCCTATTGCTGCAAAACCAATCTTCAGCCCTTTCTTGTGCCAGCCTGGATCCCCCTCACCTGCAATGTATCAGCTCGGAAAGATACAGTCATGTCATTGACAAAAAATGTATATTTAGAAAATGAATTAGCGAATGGCAGATAATTAATAATAAAAGAAAGTTACATTTTACTATATATCCTCCTGAGAACTGCTAGTTTACATCTTCCTTTAAGATAAAGAGTTCAATAGTTGAAGACTCATAGGACTAAAGTTGTATGCTTTAAGTTTTTGGTGGAGGATTTCATGATCAACACAATCAAAGACCTTAATCAGATACTACCGTATCATACTGCATATCCTCAAATGTACTAAGAATATCAGATATTAGATCCAGGATCCACAGGATCATATTCCTGTACTTCCTAAAACCATTAGTACATAGGCTATTTATAGTCTAAAATTTTTTTTTATAAATAGGTTTATTTAAAACTTACCATTTTTTCCAACTAAGTGAGTTAAAAATTTATTTAGATAAACATCATTTTTAACTTTAAAATCGGGCTCCAAAAACTTCTGCAAGACTTTTATTAGTTTTTCATTGTTTCCAGGAGCACAAGGTTTTGATTCGATTTCCATTGCAACAAATTAATTCACTAAAAATAAATAGATTAATGACCTATACAACTTTTTTATGTTCAGTTATGGTAGGAAGGATTATGAAAAGAGAATAGAAAAATTTTAAATAAAAAAATTATATTTTTCATATTATCAAACACTACTGAATTACACAACTATACAGTCATACAGCTACTACATAACTTTTGGAAAAATCAGTCATGTTTTTAACTGTCTAGTGTCTATTGATTCAAATTTAAAAAATATTCTGCGGTACAGTTGCTTATTTGGTGGTAAAGCTCCCCAAGCTTAACCTCCTTATTTTAACATTTGACCCTAAAATCTTTGTATGTAAAGTGAATAGCAATTGGATATCTTGCTTATCGAAAGCTTGGAGTGGCTGAACCATGATAGGGATGCACCTGTAGTCATATTAAGAAAACGCTGGACTCATTGTTATTCATATGACAAAGATAGTGTAATGTGTTATTGTTTTTTCTTGATACTCAAGCAATTTAACTTGGAATGCTGCTATGGAAAAGATTATCAGCAGTATTATAGACTCAATTATTTTTTAATATGAGTTGCCCTTTATATTTAGGATGTTGTAGTAAATTAAGGAATGAATAATACAGAGTGTTTCCTAATTGAATGTTAATATTTAAGGGGGCGATTTTTAGGTCTATTTTAAGAAGAACACTTCATATGAATGTATGTCCTAAATGTCTTAACTTCGTAGATACAAGGTGGAAAAATTTTCAAAAATAAATCATTTATTATTAATATCTGTAATACCACTTTAAATATTTAATAAAATTTGGCTTTCTTTATATACTATGTATCAAAAGCATTTTTGTAGTGTACCTATTTTTAATTTCCACCAATGGCGTTATTACAGAATTTGATCTGCCTATTTTGGCAGACGTATTAGTATACCACTGACTCCTCTTAAAATAAATTATTTCTGAAATCCTAATATTTCCATGATAAAAATAATCGCTTGATTTTTTTTAATCCAGCTGCGATTATAACCCAAATAGAAACGTTCTCTACCTCGTCACTAATATATATCGGTAAACAATATCATCATGCAGAGAAATATCACGGAATTTAATTTTTTGGTAAAACGGTGCATCATGAAAGCTAAAAAAATTTGAGTATAGGTGATCTCTTGATATTGCAATTGACGCACGGTTTTTAATTAAATCTAGATATTTATCATAAATTTGATATTATTTTATAGATATATATTATGATCATGTAGAAACGGTTTTTTTTTTAAACTGTGGAAAAATGATGATTAGCTCTGCTTAGAAATAATTGGGGATTTCAAAAAATATTTATTTTAAGAAGAAATCAGTGGCATACCATCAATATGTCAAAATAGACAGTCAAATTCAGTATAACGCTCACTGGTGAAGTAAAAAAAATGTGATACATAAAAATGCCTCTTTATAATGAAATATTATCAAATTCAGTAATACATCTGAAGTGGTATTACAAATAATAAATGATATATTCTGAATATTTTCACCCTGTATCCTGAAAAACATAGATGTTTTGGGAACATATATTCGCCAAATGTTCAAAAATCGCCCTAAATATTGACATTCAATTAAAAAAACACCCTGTATAGCATTATTTTTTTCACCCTGTATCGGTGCTAGAAATTTGCTTGATTGATGATTCTAGAGGAAGAAATGCTTTTCTTGCTTCCATGGACTGCACACCGCTACTGTGAGTTTTTACCAGCTAATTAGAGCACTAAGAGTGATTTTACTAATACAAGAATTAGGTACAACTTAGTTTTGCAAAAAAAAATCAGAAAGATCATTAAAAAATTTGCAATGTTAAAAAAGTACAGTACTTTATAATAGAACGAAAATTTCGATAGGAACTTAGCCCTTATTTTTTAGATAATACTTTTGGTGATAATCTTGTAATGAAAATATAAACTTTGGTTTTACAGTGTTTTATTACAATAAACAATTAAAAGCTACACTTAACATTCAGTACCAAAAAGCAAGCATAAAAATTGGCGAGTTCTAAAAAAACTATCAAAAAAGTGACATGACATCATTAAATTTACTGGTGTCTAAATACCTAAGGTAAGGTAACACTGTAAAATAAATTATTTTAAATGATTTACAACAGATAAATATTAAGATATCTAGATTTAATTTACCATGTTTAGTTTAACTCTGTAGTATATTGTTAAATAAATAAATAAACATCAAAAAATTCCACTATACCAATTTGGTTTCGAAAAATGCTTAACACAATATCCATAGCCATACTGACTTCTAATATCAAACCACTCGCGACTACTCAAACACCATACTGCAGCAATATTTCTAGATATCAACAAAGCTTTCGATAGTGTGTGGCACAAGGGTCTTCTTTATAAAATTACACCAACTAAAATGTCCTCGTAATAATTTTTATCATTAAAGTTTTGGAAAAGCGACAAATACGAATCTAGATAATAATTCCTTTTCAAATAGCTTCACACCAGAACAAGAGGTCCCAAGGATCACCACTATCGCCATTATTATATAATATATACACTGTGATATATACAGCACAAATCAAAGAGATTAATCTACACACATACATGCTACAATTTATGATGATACAACATGATAGCACATGCTAAATCCTTATAGCGTACTATTAAAAATCTGCAATATTTAATGAACAAAACATTATATGGTTTCTACAATCGAATTACATCCTAACCTGCAAAATCGCAGTTTATTATCTTTCTACAATATTAACGACGGTTTTACCCATCGAGGACACTTGAATCGACGTACAAGGTACTCTGGTGCATCAAATAGAAAGGTTCATTATGTGTGGTATATCAAAAATGTGAGAGGGATTATTAATTCTAAAGTGAGTAGGTTTAATGACAGTGTTTGGGCTACATCTGATGAATATGATGTATTGCTTTAACCAGAAACTTGGTATGATTCTACTAATGATAAATGAATATTTTCCTAATGGTATGTTTAATGTTTTTAAAGTTAATGTAACTATCAATTAAGACAACGCGAGGAGGTGGAGTATTGTGGCAAAAGCAAAATTTGATTCATTACTTATTGATCTAAATTTTACAGATGAAAAAAATTGATATATTGTGTGTTAGAATTAGCCTATAGTTCTGTCGTGTATACTTCATATATTGCCTAATACCGCGCCCTCTTTGTGATATTCATTCCTACGAGAGATTGTATGATAGATTGAGCATGGCAATGTTTTCTGGACTCAAAGTTTGTAATCTTGGGTATCTTAATGTATCTAAATTAAATGATTATTATATGTTGGGCACGAGTCTGACAATTATGTGGACAACTATTGTCGGTTCTTAAGTTTTTATGATGCTCCACAAATCCAATCCTTATTGTAAATTCGATGAATCGTCTTTTGGATATTGTTGTGACAAAAATCAATGGTAAGGTAACGAGAAGCGGAATTTAGCTTTGTTACCTGAAGATAAGTTTCATCCACATTAGAATCACTCTGTCAATGGATGTCTCATGTATTAAGGAATTAAAATCCAAAGCTCAGACACTTACAACTTTCGTAGGGCTGATTATGTATCTTTGCTGTATTGTTAATCAGGCAGACTGCCAGAGCCTTCTCAGTCATATGCTGATGTTAATGATGCCACAGAAACTTGTATTAAAATTTATGAATATTTGATCTATGTATTCCGAAAAGTCATGAATGTGTATCCGGAAGGTATCCTGTTTGGTTTACAAGGGTATAATGAAAGGCCAGAGATTCATGGATCTGAATAAACGCAAAGAAATAAGCCATAAAAAAACTAAAAATATGGAAACCTACACTTTCTCAATTTAAATTCTAAGATCTGATATTAAAAAAATATAAAAACTTGCTGGGCTCAAAATTATATTAAAAGTGTGCAGGATAGCATTAGTATTTGACTATGATCTTTCTGGTCCTACATAAACAATAAAAAAAGCTCAACTCATATTCAAAATCATTGGAACAATGTAGCATATGTAATGGTGGGATATATGTAATACCTTTGGCAGTTATTTTAGCAGTGTATATGCGAAAGATGAAGACATGGTGCCTAATATTTATAATAAGATTAATGCCCCAGGGTTGTTCTGAATAGTGTCGGGTGGAAGAAGATGTAATAGAGGCTATTGGGAATTAAAGGAGAATCAAGGCAGTTGGACCGGATGGCATACCATCTTGTAAGGGGTTCATAGAATTATTTGTTACCCTCTATTATTCTTGTTTAATCTGATCTGAAAACAAAAACATTTCCAGATATTCTTAAAAGGGCAAAAAATTTGCCCAATTTTTAAAAGGAGATAAATCCCTTATTAACTACCGAGGAATTGCAGTGCTTTCCGACACTTTGCTAGATATTCGAATCACTTATTTTTTAAGTCTATCTTTCTTACTTTGAGACAGAGCATATCGGTATTTCAGCATGGTTTTTAACTGGTAAATCCACAATAACTAACTTAATGTCAATTACGCAAACTATATCAAAATGTTTTAAATAAAAGGGCAAATTATGGATGTTTTGTGCAGATTTTGAGAAAGCATTTGATAGAGTGTCATTTAAATTTTACTTAAAAAACTAGAATTGGTGGCTTTCTCTAGCAATTTAGTAGATTTTTAAAATCATATCTGTGATCGAGAAACACAGTAAATTTGAAAGGCTACACTTCAAAATCATTTGTTCTACTTCTGGAATTACCCACAGGGCTCCAACTTAGGTCCATTATTATTCTAATTTATATTAATAGCATACAACTGTAATTAAAATTCATCATACCTATTATTTGCAGATGATTTAAAAATCTACCGTGAAATTAAAACAAATGATGACTGCCTTGTAAACTACAGTATAGATAATATTATGGAAGTGGTCTGTAGAGAATAGATTATATTTTTAATATAGATAAATGTAACATTGTAACATTTTCTAAATGAGCTTCATCTTATGCAGATATAAAAATGCAAATAATATAATAAGACGTGTAAGTGAAATTAAAGATTGGGGTAACATTTGTCTACAATTAACGTTTAATTCGCATGTTAAAGAGATCATCAGCAGAGCTTGCAAAATGTATGGTTATTATTGCATAATACCAAGGAATTTACAAATGTTAAATGTCTAAAGATGCTTGTACTATATCATATGTGAAGCCTTCTTGAAGTATGCTAGTTTAATATGGGTCATTTTATGGCTGTTATAAGTATGCAGTTGAGCGGGTTCAAAACAAAATGATTCGGTATGTTATTTTAAGGAAACTGGACTTTATGATCAACATGTGCAAATCAGTCCATTATACGGAAGATATGGTCTTGAATCGCTAGAAAAACGAGCGTATATTTGGTATAGTATACTTATACAGGGCCATTAATGGACCTCTGGATGATGTGTTTTATCTAGTATATGCCAAATGTGCCACCATACCCTACTGAGGAACCCAATTACCTTCTACCTACCACAGGTAGCCCACAACAACAGACACTTGGGTTCCCCTTTTATATAATATATGTAAAACATATAATGTTCAAGATAGGTTGGACATTTTTAATATTAGTTATAGGGGTTAAGAAGTAAATTAAGCGAAATATTATAATATAGTTATTATTGTGTCTTTGTTTTACTTTGTAATTGGATACTCTTTGTAAAAAGAATCTGTTAAATTGAAATATGGTAAATAAATAAATAAATAAATATTAAGAATAATTCCCTACAGTCACAGATAGCCAATCTGGAAATGAAGCCAAAGCGTCAGTGAAATATTTGGATAATAATTGATAATAAACTAAACTTTAATCAACACACTTCCACTATTAAAGAGGCAGTAACCAGGGCCAAACATTTCAGAACTTTGACATACAAGGACCAAGGAATAAGCAAAACAACTGCCAGCTGAATATACAAATCCATATGCAGACCTCTCCTTGAATATGGTGCTACAATGTTCTTATATAAAACAATTAAAAGATGAAGTTACTGAAACTGTCCTTCATTCATAAAGCACGACATCCCAGAAACCCTTTACATAATCCATCAAACCAGCTACTGTACAATACTACCCAGATCCAACCAATTTCCAGCAGACTAATACAATTGCTTTCAAAAATTCGCCTCGAAAGCAACAACATCGACCTACTCCAGCCATTATGTATCCAAAGAACTGACTACCAGCAACAAAATCCACCATATTATTACATTTCCAACTACTACAATTATACAAGACATTTACAAGAAATGAACAATCGGTGACGCACTGATGTGATTTTTTTTTTAAATTTCCATACTGTTACCATAACATTAATTAAAGGACATTATGTATATAAAATACTGGGCAGCAGGACCTAGGTCAATAGCCCATTGGCATAGTATAGTTTATTGTATTGTGTCAATAAATATTAATAATAATATAAACGTAAACAAAAGATCTTTTGTTACTACTATGTTGTACTAAACAGTTGGTTTGGTAATCTGTTCAGTGATATGTTTATCTCTTGATTTATTATCAGTTTACTATAAATTGTATTATTTTGAGTATAAAGTATATTTTAAAATATTGTCTATTTAGGATCTTTAAGTGACTTGTACAAATAAATAGGTAATTAACAACCACCTATAGGTATAATGTAATAATAGCAGCAAATTTACCTACTTGAAAGTTTTTTTAAACCCATAACCACACTGATGAACTTACCATAGCAAATTTATGTTGACCTTGATTATCCAAACAAATAATATATAATTAATGGCCCTGGTCATTTACAAGGTTTTAAATAATAGTAGTCCCTTATTTTAAACACAGGTTGTTTTCTGTAAAAACTACACTTTTCGCCGGTTAAACAAACTTTAATTGTACTGGTACTCTGCTAGTATTTACTTCCCAAAAGTATATTTTCTTAAATTTAATTAGTGCTGAAATCAAGATAATTTAACTTCGCAGAAACTTTAAAATTTGAAAAAAATATTTATTTGTTGTGAAATCATCTTCATCATGAGCGACTATGAATGGTAGAGATATAAGGATCACGCAGTCACCATCTCCGTGTTACAAAAATGCCCCTCGAATTACACTAAATTAAGATAGCGCTGGTGTTTCCAAATACCATTTTTAAACCAATAACCTCGTTGTTTTAAATTTCAACTCCAAGGGTAATAAACTTAACAAGGAGTGCTCGATCCCAGAGTTTATTAATCTGTTCGATCTCATTTAAGCCCATACACGGCAATTTAAATGTCAATTCGGTATTTGTGACGTAATCCGTTTGCCTGTTTGTTTTGTTTACAAGTGGTATAAAGTATTAATTTTTTAAAATGTATACATTCAGTTCTAATAGTAAGGTTCTTTCCAAAATATTTTTTAAAAGTTGAATATTTAACAAAAAATTAAATAAAATAAATCTACCTTCTGGGCAAAATGGGCAAACGGAGGGCGTCAAACATAACCTATTCTGGGAAAAAATCAACCTCCTTTTTAAAAGTTTACCACCCTTGCTTCAACTCCACTTCATTTTATATGTTTCGGTCAAGATCATTGGTTCTCATTAAAGTTTGAGTTTGTTCACATCATATCCTTCGCTAAACCAGCGCCTCTTTATTTAGTGCTATTCTGAAGCCAATTTTTAAGCCAAACCAACTGCTCAGTTCCATTTAACGTACGTTGGAAAATTTAGGAGAAGCGGGCAGCTGCTGTGACGTCACCACCGGTGCTAAATAGTGCTGAGCGATGTTTTGTTACCGATTTTCAATGTTTTTAACATCGATGTTTACCTTTCAATGTTTAAGATTATAAAACAAAAAGTTTGAAACCCAATTTTTATAGCTACAAAAATAAAATATTAATTTTTAGAGTGATTGAGAGATCAACATCGATATTTTGTATCGATATACCAGAACTAGCCAGCACCGGGGTGACGTCAGAGCGAGTTTGACCTTCGCAGACAAATTCGGCAAAGGGCAAGTTTTTAATTGCATCGATGGATTCAGCGCATTAAGCGCTAATTCATCACCGTTTAAACTAACTGGAATCCGATTTTTCCATTAAAGGGTTTTTAAAATTTGAGGCAAAAAAAACATAAGCCGGAGAGAACCAAAACAATGGGTAAGATTGACAGTTTCAGAACAAACGAGGTTTTTATTTTTCGTTTAATTTGTTCCACAAACTTCTATGACGTCTTTTGACGTCGGGCTTATAAATCAGCGTACTTTTTATCGATGGAATAAAGAACTTGCCCAAACTGAGCAGTCCTTTAGTGTAGGTCTGTTTGTTATCTAGTTCAGAGTAGGACAGAGTAGGTAAGTGTAGGACTAAAAAGTGGAACTAAGTGTAAATAAGTTCCGTATTGATTTTTATACCAGACGCGTTTTAGACTTATTTCAGAAATTTAAAATGGCTTTATGGTTATATTTATAAACAAACAACTTTAAGTCTTATAGTAAAAATGCATCTGAGTTTACTATTTCGAGAGTTAGAGTAATTAAATGAAAACTAGTTTACACCAGAATTCATACCAAACACCTAGTCCTAAATTACACTGACGATAACAAACGGTTTATTGACAAAAAAGTGTAAAATAGAGTACTCTATTTCTGGATAACAAACAGTCCTAGTATATAGTCGTTGAGCCAAACAAACTGATCGGGTTTTCCGGTTTTTTTTTCTGCAAATTTTGAATAATGGCACGCTGTACAGCAGCCGATCCCAATATTACAATATTTTTCTTATTAAAATTTATGTTTTACAGAAAAAAAAGGACGAACAACTTGAAAATTAACCACACGGAATAAAAACAAACAATCATAAAGATCATAACCACAAAATACGAAAGGAAAAATCATAATCTAAAAATTTCTCATTGTAAATGACAAATTTTAAAATTCTACTTGGACTTGGACTTGGAATTGCATTGTAAATGCAGCATAAAGAGTTGGTGATCCCAGGTGATCCTTATCTCTCTACCATCTATAAGAGTGACTAAACATAAAACAAATTTTGGCGACATCCCGCGTTAAAAATTGTTAGGACAGTTCAAGGGTATAAACTTAAGAAGGGTGCTCGATTTTTACTATTTGTCCGCAGATATAGGTTATGTTTGGACGTCACCGTTTGCCCATTTTGCCCAGAGGCAGATTTATTTTATTAATTTTTGTTAAATATTCAACTTTTAAAAACTATTTTGGATATGATCTTACTATTAGAACTGTAATGTATAATATAATTTTATTACTTAAACATAAGGAAAGATTCCTGTTACAGTTGACTTGGAAACAGCTAATATCTTATTCTTAACTCTCCAAACACCTTACATTTGGACTTAAACTGAAAACTTAAAAGTGTATTAAACGATTAGTATGTAAGTTGACACACGCGTGATATACGTAAACCGTTTCGTTTTTGCGAGGATAGGGGTAAAGCACGGTTAGAATGGTGGGGGAAAGAACTGCTATCAACCAGTAGTTAAAAACGATATGTCGCGAAAAAATCCTTATAGCAAATAAACATCAATTTTGGCGACTTACCGCGTTGAACATTGTTAGTTAACATACCGGTTTATTTTCGCGAGAAGCGGTAACGTAGGGGAAGGTGTTCTGTCGTCAGTATCTACGTCATTACTTAGTACCCAGTATCTACCGCTATCGCCACTAGTCAGGAGGAGCCTTAATAATGGTTATGTCAAATTTAAATTTAAAATAATGGAGGATTCGCGGCTTTTCTATTGTTTTAGTTCTGTGATGTTTTTTTTGCTATGGTTTAACAACTATTTGGATTGCAGATTTTTTGGTTTATTAGTTAATTCCCAAATGGATGAATTAATACAATTATATTACAATCATAAAGGAAAAATTTACTTATTATAGTTGACTTGGAAACAGCTAATAACTTATTAAATGAAAATTTGGTTTATATGTTATCTTTTCGACTTATTTAACTCTCCAAAGACCTTACATTTAAATTTAAACTTAAAAATGTATTAAACCATTAGTAGTAAGTTGACATACGTAAACCGTTTCGTTTTTGCGAGGATAGGCGGGTTAAACACGGTTAGAATGGTGGGGGAAAGAACTGCTATCAACCAGTAGTTAAAAACGGTAAGTCGCGAAAATATCCTTAAAGACATGGTTGCCACATTGCAACATGTCAAATTTTTAAAGGTAGAGTCTATCCTTCGAGCTTACACGTTACATTCTAGAGGCAGCTCTGCCGTTCGGCAGTGCGAACAAGTGTACGAGAGAGAAAAATCGGACTACTGCTTTCCTCTTTCACTCCAACGTGCTGGTTGGTCGGTAAAAAAAATATATAGGTTAAAAGTATTACTTCTAAAGCCGCACTCGAGTTCTTCTGTTAGCGGATAAAAAAATACGCTTCCATATGCCGCGGACACATCCAAAAAAGCCGATTAAATATTACAATAATATTAAATGTTTACAGTAATAATTGTAATAATTTTAATCTTAATGCACATATAAAGCACCCCCAGCACAGACAACAAAGATCGATTTTAATTTAAATAGGTTATGTTTAGCAAAATCCGCAACGCAATGTTTCAACTTTTTTACGTATACGGGAATAATATGGCTAGAAAAGTTGTTTCTTTTAAAAGGGTTCAATCAGATTATAGAAATAAAATACCCGGCCTAAAATGCGCGACGATGGACGGTTGGCTTAACCGCAGGAGAAGGTGGTGTTATGAGCTCAGTATCTACGTCATTACTTTGTACCCAGTACCCACCGCTATCGCCACTAGTCGGAAGGAGCGTTATATAAGGAATTGGCGGCTTTTCTATTGTTTTGGTTCTTATATATTTTTTTTGCTACGGTTTTCCAACTATTTCAATTACAATTTTTTTGATTTTTTAGTTAATTCTCAAATGGATGAATTAGTCCAATTATTATTAAATCATAGAGGAAAAAAATTATTTGTTACAGTTAACTTGGAAATAGCTGGAAATGAATGGAAAATTTGGTTTATATCTTATCTTTTCGACTTATTTCTTAACTCTCCAAAGACCTTACATTTGGACTTAAACGTAAAAGTGTATTAAACGATTAGTATTTAAGTTGACACACGCGTGATATACGTAAACCTAAACCGTTTCGTTGGAAAGAACTGCTATGAACCAGTGGTTAAAAACGGTATGTCGCGAAAAAATCCTTCAAGTCAAACTGAGAATCATGAAATCTAGAAATAAAGAAGACCATCTCTGTATTACAAAAGTGACGCTCAAATTACAGTAAATTAAGATATCGTCGGTGTTCCAGAGGACCATTTTTAAAGTTTACTTTATATATTACGGTACAAATCATGGGGTTACACCATACCCGCCGCTACACCAGCGCCTCTTTGAGCCAAAGAGCCATAAGATATGGTCCTCCTTATCTCTAGCCTCTATGCTGGGAATGACAGCACAGATCGATATCACCCTTTTTGTTCCGTGGACGTTGTGGACATTCGTAGGACTAACCCCTTTTTTATTCTGTGCTCGTGGACGTGGACATCACATTGTGACACCATACTATTACTTTTCTATTGTGGTTATGTGATGATTTTGATTATTTGATTTTTATTGTAAATATAAGTAAAACTAAATTCAAATATGCCTTTTTAAAAAGATGGTGATTCTTTTATAAAATAAATAACTTGTGGTTAGCTAAAACGTGCTCTCGCCTAAATTATAAAACGCTATAGTTCTAATATTTTTAGGGAGGTAAAAGTTAATAAACCACCAAAATGACTTCCTTATTCGATCAATTTGAGCAAGCTTCAGTAAGAACAAAAAGCAACAGTCTGAGTTCCGCGGATTTGGTAAGATGGTTTTCTAATCAGTAATGTTCCACAAAGCATGGGTCATAGACCTGACATAGCTTCCACACTTGCAATGGGCGGCATTTCTAAAGAATTTTGTAAATCCCAATTTAAAGTCTACAAATATATTTACTTAATGTGTAGACTTATTAGTTTGATACCCTAAAAATTATATTTAATAGATTTATTTTGCCTCATAACCTTGAAATAATTTTAAATGTGCTAATATGCTAATTATGCCACATGTGATTTTCTTCTATTTCTTTAAAAATCATGGTATAGTTGTATCAGTATTAGAATAAAAATTTGGTGCTATTTAAAAAGAAAAAAAGTAGCTAATGATTTGAACTGGCGGTCGCCTTTGCTTTTTATAATGTGCCGCTTCCCGCACATGTCTGTAAAGATAGTCCATATAAAAAGCAAAGGCGGCCTCCATTAAAAATCAAACCTTTCTAGCTACTATTAATGTGTTTAATAGTACGGGAAACAGGGCTGGCAAGGCCCAAAAACCCACTTGAAAAACCCAGTGGGTTTTTGTATCAAAAACCCATTTTAATTTAGGCAAAAACCCATACACAAAAATCCATAAGCAAAAACCCAAATAAACGAAAAAAAAAACATTCTTAGGATCTAGATTTTTACATAATTTTCCAAGGGTCTTACCTATTATGGATTTATGTAGATATAGGTATACACATTATACAATTAAAATAAACAGAAGGCAATATCAATGGCTAAAAAAAAATAGCATTCAGACATTTGCTATTACCTTGCACATAGCATATAAATTGTTTATTTACCTTGCACATTGTACATCATAAGGAATCTCTAGAACATCTACCATAGTGCCTAGCACATTAAGAACTTCTTGATCTTCCAAGTTTTCCATTCTTAAGGTGGATTTATACTGGATCTAATCCACATTTAGTTATTTTTTATTTTCCAGCGCTAAACCAGAACAAATTTTTAGGTTAAATTTTTATCAGGAAATGTCAAAAATAGCAAAAACTCACAATAACCCAAAAACACAAAAACCCGACACAAAAACCCACCAACTTGATACAAAAACCCGGGTTTCTAAGTAAAAAATGGTCTATACATTTTTTTGTAAAACTAATATTTTATAAAAAAAACTGTAGAGAGCAAAATTGTAGCTTATGAAAAAAATGAAAAAAACTTTTTATAATTTCTCCGCAACCAATACGGACCAAGCTGCGGCTTGTTAATGGTAAGCTTTTGTTGGTCAAATGCTAGATAAAGTCTTATTTAAAGTATACAATTAGGCCTGAAAATTGAGTGAGTTATAATAAAAAAAGGTCGGTTTCTACTTTTTTCTACAAAAAAATTAGTAAAAACAACTCCCTAAATACCAGGGTTGGCAAAAAAAACCCTTTTTCGATTTTGATCAGGGCCGTGGTGAAAATTGGTTTTAACCATCCAAAACTGGTTAAAACCACTTGTCAAAACTTTGAATATATTTTTAAAGCCTAGCAACCATGTATTGCTATGATGACATATTATCGAAGTATCTAACTAATGGCACACGCGCACCCGCACATCTTGTGAGCGGATGAAGCGGTGAGGCGGTACGCAGCTACATTTCTAAACTTAAACAGTGGATCAAAAACAAAAAACTATTTTATTAATTTTAGTGATGAAGAACCTTTGTAATGTTTTTTTATAACAGCTAATTTAATTTGAGGTATAATTTCTTTTTTAATTTTAAACATACGGTCCAATACCTGGCTCTTGACAGGTATAGGTTATGTGTCATGTATTTGTTAATTCTTGCGCTATTGTTTGTGATTTTTGAGTTGCTGTTTTTATTTTTATGTAAATTAAACATTTGAAAACTGAATTAAATTGCTTATAACTAAAAGTATATGCATCATTTAAGTTTTGACCATTTTTGACCACTAGATGGTCAAAACTGATTTTGACCAGTCCGGTGTTAACCTGGTTAAAACTAGTGGTTTTAACCACCCTACCCGAAACTTGCCATCCCTGCTAAATACCCTCCTAATTAAAACTGACTTGCGATTCTCTTTACATATGTATTATCAATACATTCTAGAAGTTTGACCAATTTAAAATGCTTAATTTCAGAAAAATTGGGGCTTAAAGTGAAAAACGATTTTCCGCAATTTCGTAAAAAAAGCCCTTTTATTTAAAATAACTCTAAAAATACTGAAGATATGAAAAAAATCTAGAGTACCAAAAGTAGCTTTTTTGATTACAAAGATTTTCCTTTCATAGATTTTCTATACAATAAATATTTTGCGAGATATGGCTGTTTAAAGCCTCTATTTACGAGCAAGCACCATCTTATTCAAGCCCTTTAAACTTGCCCCATTTTAAAACTAAAGGATTTAATTCACATAGCCTTGTATCTCTTGAAACTCTACAAAATCATTTTGTGAAAAAACTTTCTATCAATAAAAATGAAGCTATGTTTAAAAAAACAATCATTTTTTTTTTCAAAAAATGATAATCCCCCACTTTGAAGCATAATAATCTACATAACCGGTATACTTTGCAGTCCTTGTGCAATACAGGTTTAAAACCTTTCACATTTATTTGAAAATACGGAGGGGAAGAAACATCTGCTCATGTGTCTACAAGTCAAATTCAACAGTCAAATCCAACATTGGCTTGAAAACAAAAGCATTCAACCAACAAAATGAGGCAGATCTTGAAGGAAGGTTTATTGCACCCCATTAGAATGAACAAACCCCTTGCACCTGAAGAATTTATCAATGTAATTTTTTGTCAATGCAAAATAGTGTGTGGCGTTTTATGTGGGTGCAAAAAAGTCTGATTATATTATAATTTGACTTGTTCTGAATGCTCTGGTGAGGATTGTAGTAATAGTGACACTCGTAGTAGAGGAAGATGAGGATGACGTCGACCACGACGATGATTTTATAAATGAAGACATTTAAAAAACTTATGTTTATCTGTGTTTGTATAAATTTTATTTTTGTCTATGAATATGTAAATATGCAGTGCATTTTTGTATAAATAAATTTTTGTATGTATTTGGACTTTTTTCCTATTTATATCTATTAAATTAGTTTATAAGACTTGCAATGTTGTAACCTGCGTTTTTTATGGATTGAAAATTTGCAAAATAATGAAGTTCGTAATATTCCAGGCAGCAACATTTTTAATTAAAAACTCTGCAAGCTATTATTTTTTTTTTGGTAAATCTTTTTCTTTTAATTAAGCTATAATAGGGGTTGATTTATGAGGGGTGAAAAGTTGCAAAATGAAATTAGTACATATTTTAAGCAACATCATTCTACAATTAACTCACTATGTCATTTTCTTCACTTCAATCATTTTTTAAGGTATTTTTTTTTACTTTAAGCTCGAACAAGGGTTAAAATATTCTTAAATTGTATTCCAAAGCATAAAACAATCTTTATTTAAATAATCCAAACCAAATTTTATTCATCTTAAGGTTTAAAATGTTATTTTATAAGTTTTGACATTAAGGGGTACCCTTAAAAAACAAACAGCGCCCATCGGCATGATACAGAATTTAAAGTAGAGGGTCAGATGAGCCGAATTCCAAATTTTTATGCAAATCAATGCAGGACGAAAAAATTGCAAAGTTTTGTCATTTTTTAAATGTTATTTCCTGGACTAAAAACAGCTTATTTGTTTGTGATTAACTTAACAATGTTTGACAAAAATTAAAATATTGACTAAAAACCGCATAAAAAAATATACTCAAATATGTTATGTAGGTAGGTACAGTTACTAATCAATTCTATACTTTTTCTGAGCTAATCTGGCAATAAAAATAATTAGAAGCTCTTTGTTGACTTCTTTTATTATTTTTTTCAAATAATCGGCTTATTCCTTGTCACAACAGGTACCCTGGTTTCACCCGGACCCCCTTAAAATATGCTTCCAGACGGCCTCTGGACGTCCTCGCCCCATTTATATTTATTGTAATTTGGACCAACACCTAGAAAATTAGAAATTCTGAAACTAAATTCAAATTTTAAAACCAGTTAATTGTGATTTCTATAGTTAGTTACCATCTAGATTTAAATGAAAATAAAAGAACTCTATATTACATTTTTTCAATATGGCGGTCGTCGTTTTGCTTTGTGGAACATAAAGAATAAGAATTAAATTATAAATACATATCTATATTAAGATACTATATAATTTTTTAGACCAACTTGAGATATATTAATGTCGCACTGGATGAAGAAACTCCAATTTTTACCAAGTCAAAGAAAGATTTTACTCCTTTAGACAAAATCACCCATGTAGCTATAGCCAACAAATATATGGTAGTGGCAATGGCCAATAATATTTTGTTCAGAATGAATTTACATAATCCTTCAGAATGCAATGGTAGGTTATCAATGTTTATTTATTTATTAACTTCACGGATACACCAGTATTACATTTACTTACACTACAGTCATAAACATAAAATTAAAATTAATATTAAATATAGCTAATATTTTCTCACACTAACATTATCCTCCCAGAATCAGACCTCTCAGCCGACTTCTAAAAGCATTAACAGACAAGCCAAAGAAGTCTAAGTCAGGGAAACTATTCACAGACTTAACGATCCTGTTTAGGGGCATATTCTGAGGTATTATAATGCTTGGAAGACAACAGTGGTGACATTCTTAAACTTCTAGGTGTTATAGAAAAATCAAAACCACCCAATATGTCAGGTGATGTTACGATGTTTTGTATTACTTTATAAAAGAAGAGTAGCTCCAAATATTGTCTGCGGTCTTCCAGCCTCGTTATCCCATGATATGCCCTCACCTCATCTAAGCTTAACAACAAACCCTCCTGCGCCATTCGGAACCTCAAGTATTTTAAGAATTTTATTTGTATTAGCTCTAAACGTTTTTTATGTATCTGGTAATAGAGGACTCCAAATTAAGCAACAATGTTATTTTTTTTTTAAATATAAAAGAGGATCTTGTGCCAACTCTTTTTAAAGATTTTAAAATTCTAAATACAGCCACAAATTTTTAGATCCTCGCATCAAATCGTTTTTGTAATAGTATCAATTAATATTCTTCCCAGTTTAGTATGTTATACCTGGATTTTTATTATTTCCGGAAAGTGTGTGTAAGACAGTCCCTTTGTTTTCCGGATCGTGCAGTAGGCTGTCCCGTCCGTGTATGGGGATTTTTTTTTGAGCTGCGGCTACGCAAGTGGTATCAAAAGTTGCGTTTTGATACAGAGATTGCGATTATCATTAAATTTAATTAAATATTTGTCATCTTGAGGCCTCTACCGGTCCTTGAAGTTTCTAAAATTGACCATTTTTAGGGGTTTCGTAACATTAACTCTAAATAAATCATACAAAATTCTGAGCTACGGCCACGCAAGAGGTATTAAAAGTTGCGCTTTGATACGGAGATTACAATTATCTTTAAATTTAATTAAATATTTGTCATCTTAAGGCCTCTACCGGTCCTTGAAGTTTCTAAAATTGGCGGTTTTTAGAGGTTTCGTAACATTAACTCTAAATAAATCATACACAATTTTAAGCTACGGCTACGCAAGAGGTATCAAAAGTTGCGTTTTGATACAGAGATTACAACTATCATTAAATTTAATTCAATATTTGTCATCTTGAGGGCTCTACCGGTCCTTGAAAATGGAAATTTAAGTTACTTTTGGAAAAATAAGAATGCCGGTAGAGCTCTCAAGATATTTTTTTAAATTATTTTTATGGTAACCTACAACTTATAACGCAACTTTTGAGGGGTCTTGTGTAGCAAAATTTCAAAATAAAATATTACGAGACACCCTACTGTGCAGGCCGCTGGTCCGGTCTGCGTAGTTTTTTTCTAAAGATTTCCGGAGTGTGTATGCCTGGCATAACAGACATTTTTTGTTTTAGAAATATCCCTTACAAAATATACCCAGAACAAACTGACCAATTTATTTTTGGATCCGACCGGATATCATTTATTACTAACGTTTTCGCCGAAGAATAAGGCCGTGGAAAGTCCAGAACTGATGTATCTAGCAAGAAAATCCGACAAAATTAAATCAACGACAAAAGTAAGAAAATAATAAAAATACTTTGGAAATTTCTAAATATTAAAAATACTAGATTAGATAAGATTAGTAAATGGAATTGGTTACAAGGCCGCTCCTAGCATAACCTTAACAGTACTTAGTATTTTATGTTGTTCATTTTAATACATACAAAAATGTTTAAACACATTTCAGATTTATTAAAATCAAACATGAATTTTTAATTAAAAATTCCAAATAAATTAATCGTTTTGTCACTTGGTCCATTCTGACACATCTTCAGCTTCCAAAAAGTAAATTTATTGCTTGTATTCTTTTTTATATAGAGTTCTTAGTCCTAAGTTCAAAAATTTTTCTTTCTTATAAAATATGAAAATATATTTCCTAATACTGTTTCCTTTTTAGTTCCGTGGAAATGAGTTCACAGCTGTTGGTTGGAACCATTTAAATGAATCGGAAAGCACAACGGGACCCATTTTACTTGGTAAGGTTAAGGCATAAAGTATTCAGTTCCAAATTAAAGTGTTATTTTGTTATGGATTGTGTCGGGATCATCGTGGATAGGTTTTGTCTTTTAATAAAAACGGTAAAACGAATGACGCCAATATTCCTAGTATACGTAATTTAGGTAAAAAAAACTTAGAAAGGTTTGAAGAGTCTCTCCGACAATTAGACTGGGAGATATTTAATAATGCAACATCCGATTCCAATGATCTTACTGAATTTTTGTTAAAACAATTTACCACATTAATTAATAAACATTTTCCCTTTAAAAAGTTTAGGAGAAAATCTTTCAAACCTTATAATTGGTTTAATGATGACCTTAGACGCATGCGAGACACCTTGGCTGCGGTTAAGGTCATCTGTGACGCTTCAAAATGACTACAAACGTAAAGTCAGCCAAGCCAAGTTGTCAGGTTACAAAGACTTCTTGACCAAATCTAATAATAAATTCAAGGACTCTTGGAAACTAATTAAACAAGAGTGTAATATATCACGAAAACCTTTGAAATGCGAGATTGAAGCTAACGACTTTAATAATTATTGTTGTACTATTTCTAGTACAATTACAAACTCACTAACACTCAACGGAGTATCTCATTTGGAATTTTTACATAGGTTGCCTCGACCAAATTGTTCATTTTTCTTGTGGCCGGTGATTGAAAGCGATGCTGTCGATACCATTAAAAAGTTAAAGAATTCTAATTGCTATGACATCTACGATATTAATACTAAAATTGTCAGGCACTTTTGTAATACTCTAGCTCCTTTGTTGACTATATTAATTAATAAATGTTTTTCTGAGGGAACCTTCCCTGATGCTCTAAAGGTGGCTAAGGTTCTGCCCATATTCAAAAAAGGAGATCCCAGTCAAGCAGAAAATTATCGACCTATATCGATATTGCCCATATTTGGTAAAATATTGGAGTCTATTCTAAAAGACAGACTTACGCTGTATTTTGAAAATTTTAAAATTCTGGCCAGTGAGCAGTACGGATTTAAAAATGGCTGCTCCACTATAACTGGTATTTTGGAAGTCGTGAGCGACATAGTTCAGGGTTTGGATCGTGGTGAGCTAAGGACTGCTAGCCTGTGTGATCTAAGCCGAGCCTTTGACTGTGTCTCCCACCCAAAGCTGTTGGATAAGCTGAATTATTATGGTGTTAATGGAGTACCCCATCGCGTCCTTGAATCTTATCTACAAAATAAAAAGCAAGTCGTTTCAATTTACAGTGGTCTCTCTGATGAAAATTATCTAACTTCGGGCGTGCCTCAGGGCTCAAGTTTGGGTTCACTATTGTTCATCATTTACATCAATGACTTTAGCACTGCAGTCACCCAATAAAAGCATATTGTACGCAGATGATTCTACCATTATTACCTCTGGTATTGACGAAATTTCTGTTAATCAACGCACTGACGAAGCTATTGCGAAGGCTCAAAACTGGTATACCAGTAAAAATCTTAAGTTAAACACAGATGAAATTCAAAAAAATCTTTTAGTTTTAATAATAATCTTATTATGGGAGCACACGTCAAACTTCTGGGTCTTGTGGTGGACGATGGTTTGAAATGGTTTGCACACATTGATATACTCTGTACCAAATTAAGTAATCAAATATATTTACTAAAACAGATAAAACGGTCTTTTGATACGCAAATTTTGGTAATGGTTTATTTTGCCAACCTCCATGCCCTGTTAAGTTATGGGACTGTCCTATGGGGCAATTCACCTCATCACGACAAAGCTTTTAAACTTCAGAAGAGGGCCGTGGGTGTCATTGCGGGGATCGGCCCTCTCGAATCATGCAGACCCTTTTTTGCACAGTTTGAAATTATGCCACTTCCTTGCATATACATATATCAAACACTTGAGATTCATAAAAATATAGATACATTTACTAAGCTGTCATACAATCACTCCTATGGGACACAATCTTCAAATTTACTATTACTCCCCAGGCATCGACTTACAAGTTCGGCACGGACCTCTCTGAATATTTCACTATACAATAAGCTTGGCAACTCTGTACAGGGCTTAAATTTTTAAAATTTAAAAATAAATTAAAATAATTTTTATTACAAAAATGTTTTTATTCTGTCAAGGAATTTATGGAGGCGCCACCAATGAATTAAATTTCATGATTGTATTGTCTATTGATCATATTTTGTTTATCACGTTTGTAATATTGCGTTTTCTGTCTTATACCTTTAAATTTTATTTACGGTTACTCTGGTGACTTTTGTGACCCTCAACAAACATGTAAATGTAACGTTGTCAAATAAATGTATATCTATCTATCTATCTAATCTAAACTTAAGAAGCAGTGTTTTTCCATTACTGTGAAATCAGTTACTAGTTATTGTATGTAATTTTTTTTTAATCCTTTTGACTTCTCTGGTTACTGCGCACTTATGGCTTTATGTGCTTTATTTTCAATGGCATTAAGTAACGAAAATTTTTGTTCTTATTTTAGGTACGTCTAAGGGTTTGATCTTTGAAACTGAAATAGTTCTTGAAGGTGACAAGTTTTTCTCGTCCAGCTTGGAACAGTATTGGAGGCAGGTAGGTAATCTTGTCCTATCGATGATTAGTAAATTTTTGAACCCAACCCAAGTGACTTTAAAACTGTGTCTCAGCGAAAAAAAGAAACTACCTTGGAAAATTTTCGTGCAATGATTTATTACGACTTTCGACGTGGATTATCAAGCAGTGCAGCCAGATTGTGGGAAAAAGTACCCCTCCCCCCACATTAAGGAGAAATTTTCTCCTACCACGGATGTAGGCAAGCGTTGTGTGCGTTACCTCTCTGCGTCGCGTGGTAGGAGAAAACTTCTCTTTAATCTGGGGAAAGACTTCGGCATCGCTCGCTTTTCGGTTTCCCGATCACATTGTGTGCGTCGCTAGCGTGTTGCTTGAAGGGATTACTTTTTTCCCACAATCTGGCTGCACTGTTATTAGTCCGGTAAATCTGTAATTCACCTTTAAATGATTTTGGAAGTACATGAATCGAGATGAAACCTTTTGCATTCTCTTTAGAAACAGATCAACTACAAAGTGTCGGAAAGGGATATTGGATACTACGAAAGGGGGTGTTTTACCCCAATTTTTTACACCCTACACCCCTAAAAATACATTTCGCTAAAAAAAGTTTTTTCTCATTTTTAATGGTACATATAGGTTTTTTGATTTCAAATATAATATCAGAAATTACATTTGCGGGCTAAGAAGGGCTTAATTCATCCTTTTTTACCCCATACACCCCTAAAACATACATTTCGCTAAAAAAAGTTTTTCCCGGTTTTTAATAGTACATATAGGTTTTTTTGGGTTACTAAATTCGAATTGATATTAAAAATTACATTTGTGGGCTTGGAAGGGCTGAATACACCTTTTTTTTACACCCTACACCCCTAAAAAAACTTTTCGCTAAAAATAGTTTTTCCCCGTTTTTAATGGTACATATAAGTTTTTTGGGCCACTAAATTTTAATATATTATCAGAAATTACATTTGAGGCTTAAGGTTTACCTTTTTACACCCTACACTCTAAAACATACATTTCGTTAAAAAGTTTTCCCTCTTTTTAATGGTTCATAGGTTTTTTTGGGCCACTGAATTCAAATCTAATACCAGGAATAATAATAAGAGGGGTTAGTATTGGTTAGTTTACCCCTATTTTAACTTCTGTTACCTTATAGACAATATTTTTTCTAAAATTACTGTTTTTTTTATTTGAAAGGATGATGTATGTTTATTGGGTCGTAAAATTCAAATCTCAAGTCAGAAACGATAACCAAGGAGTTGGGTTGAATTTCCCGTAAAATACGAATTTGTTTTTTTCTAGATAACGGTATCTTTTTTTGTCTTGCAGGTCTTAAAATTCTTCTTTTTTTATAAACTTTAATGCTATTTTAATTTTTTTTGTGCTTTTGCGTTTTATTTTTTTTTTTTGGGCCGCATTAATGCATATCAAAAAACTAATGGCAGATTCAGATTTTACGGGAAGTTTTTTTTGGGTGCAAAAAAGGGTGAATTTAGCTCTTTAAAGCCCTTAAATGCAATTTTTAATTGCATATTCGTATTTAGGGACCTAAAAAACCTATATGTATTAAAAATGGGAAAAAACTTTTTTTTTGCAAAATGTATTTTTTTGGGGTGTAGGGTGTAAAAAAAGGGTGTACTTAGGCCTTCTAAGCCCTCAAATAAAATTTTTAATATCATATTCCAATTAAGTGACCCAAAAAACCCATATATACCATTAAAAACAGGAAAAACTTTTTTTAGCGAAATGTATGTTTTAGGGGTGTGGGGGTAAAAAAAGGGGTGAATTGGGCCCTTCTTAGCCCTTAAATATAATTTCTGATATTATATTTGAATTCAGTGACCCAAAAATTCTATATGTACCATTAAAAATGAGAAAAAAACTTTTTTGAGAAATGTATTTTTTAGGGGCGTAGGATGAAAAAAATGGGGTAAAAAACACCCCCTTTCGTAGTATCAAATATCCCTTTCCGACACTTTGTAGTTAATCAGTTTCTAAAGAGAATGCAAAAGGTTTCATCTCAATTCATGTACTTCCAAAATCATTTTTAGGTTTAAAGTGTTTTTTTAACAGATTTACCCGTATTATATCAAGACCTCATGTCTTGCATGCATCGATCGACTTACTTCCACTTTTGGCGATAAAGCCCTATCCTTTGCCACTGTGAGACGCTGGCGAATTTAATCATGATCGCCTTTCACTCACTAACGTAAAGGTCGTCTAAAATCAATTGTTGTGTTAGAAAATATTAATGCTGTGCAAAAACTAATCATGAAATATTGTCACGGACATATTGTGAGACTGGGGCAATTAGCAGGAATTAGTTCCCAAACGAATTAATCGATCATCCGCCGTACAAGCCGCGGTCACTAAAATTTATTTTGATAATAGTCTTTTCATTAAATAGTTAAAAAATATATTTTTTTGACAATTTTGATGTGTAATTTGAAACATACCTTTTTTTCTAAGCTGCCAAACTATTTGCCTCTCTATGGCAATAGGGAAATAGAAGGATTGGTAAGTTTGAGTTAGTTAAGTAAATGATCTTTGGGACCATTCAGTAATTATGTAAGGATGATTTTGACGATTTTTGACGTTCCCCCTACCCCCTGTAAGGGTACATAAGATTTCTCAAATCCCCTTTCCTCCCTCTTCTTATGTAAGATTCAATCTCGTTTTTCTGAATATTAATACTCGGGAAGAATGTACTATAATATAATTATTATTTATAACATTTAAAATGGATGAAAATGAACGCATTTAAGATTGAAAAATTTTAATTATGGAATGAAGAAAACAATTCAGCATCTGAAATAAACTTTTTAAAGATTTTAATTTTCGACTTATAAAATATTATGTAAGATAAGGGCATGTATAGATTTTCTTAACCCCCCCTCCCCCTTGGGACACTTACGTAATTAACGAATGGCCACTTTCACTGTAGTTTAGAATTTTTTATATAAGTTGTAATTAAAAAATAAATTAAATAGTATGGGGCCCCAAAGTAAACGGTTTAGAAAATTTATTGATGGTACTGTATTATAATGTGTGGTTTTAGTAGCAAACATTTTAGAAACTAGGACGTTTCCTAATAACACTAAAATCTTAAACTTATTTGTTTATTTATTATTTAACAGAAAGGAATCTCTGCAAGATGAAATAAGTAATATAACTAGGGATCTTAAGCAGAACGGCTACAGTGAGAGACTGGTAAAGGAAACAATCGACAAATATCAAAATAAGACAAAAAACTCTAAATTGAACAAGATTTCACAGGATTAAATATTTATGACAATTCCATATATTAAAGGAACTTTGGAAAATATCCGCAGAATCGCGAATAAGTATATTAAAACGGCATTTAAATCCCAAACCACTTTAAGAAGTAGTCTTACTAAGACGAGACCGGACAACAATGTTTCAAATAATGACTATCTACTAAATTCCCTGTGAATGTGGTGAGGTATACATTGGGAAAACAAAAAGACCACTCGAAATTAGAGTTAAAGAACACAAAAAAACCTACGAAACGAAGTGAAACGTCGAAGTCAGGGATTGCCGAACACGCTTGGCCAAAACAACACCGCATACAATGGTCGGAAGCAAAAATAATTCATAAAAAACCCCACTGGAAGAAAAAAATTTGAAGGTGTTATAATTATAAACAATCAAAATGTATTTAGCAAGTCTAGTATCGACATTCCGAATATCTGGCAGCTGTTGCTGAACCGTGAAAAATCGGTAAACAACGGATAGTATATAAGTGGTAGCTTCTAAGAATAGTTTTTAGTTATCACTTGCAAACGGTTGGAGATACATCACTAGGTAGGTAGGTTTAAAGTGAGTGGACTTTCTACGCCCTCCACTGCGACCGCTCGGTCTATTGTGGCTCACACATTTTTATATTTTTCCCAATAGGATCGGACTTCTAATGAATCCGATACCAGATTGGGAGAGAGTTCTTACATCTCCTCTTACTCGTGTCGCTACCGGACACGAGCACAATGTGTTCTGATGTGTCCTGGTGTCACTGTCTCCTGGAGAGTATGACGAGCAGACGATTAGATCCATCATGCCCTCCTCTCCCGGTCTAGTGACGTGGGTAGCTACCAGGTCCTTGTTACAGGAACCAGATGTTCTATCCGCTTTCTGTTTAAAGCCAGGGAACCCTTTTTCCTATAAAGGCGGTTCTGTCCGCCTTCTGTTTGGATTCAGGGAACCCTTCCTAAGCACCTGTTTGTTCGGGATGGATTAGCCCTTCCCCGTGAAACAGGCGCCGGTGACTTCAGGGGGACCTTACGAAACGGATTCACCCGTTTCGGTCGGCGCACCTTTGTCTGCTTGTGACCTTGAGTGGCACCTCTCGAAACGGATTTATCCGTTTCGGTCAGGGCACCTATGTCACTTTTTTCCTATGAAAGCGGTTCTGTCCGCTTTCTGTTTGGAGCTAGGGAAGTAGTAGTCCACCACGGCAGAGCCTCGCATTACCGCAGTAAGGTTAGATACTCTGAGAGGTCGCCCTTTATCTCGGAGGCACCGTTGGGGACACCTGTTTAAGGCACAGGATGTCATTCACTCATCAGCAGGGTATGCTAACACCTTGAGTTAAAGCCTTGTGTTCATCTTAGCTTCGGATCCCGTTCCATACGGTGGCAACAAGAGTTGCCGATAACCAGCAACTCTAGCGCATGTTCCAAAAGATCCTACTGGGCCCAACCACAACGACGATGTGTGAACACAGCGGTTGGGGAAACATCACTAACCGAAACGTTGTGTATCAATTAACAAATAAAGAAATGAAAGCATTATTAAAACCATAACATTATCTAACAGTTTTAAGGAAATAAGATGTTTTTTATGCATACCATGGTGTATATTGTCATGTGTTTTGTTCTAGGTTTTCGACGTCGGAAAAAATACGAACACCCCGATAACTGGCCTTGAATATTATCAAATTGTGGGGACTGACAGATATGTGATATTCGCCACTACACCTACGAAGCTGTATTATTTTTCTGGAAGAGTGGAGAACGATGAAAAACCGTTATTACAGCAAATTTTCCATAGGTATTTGAATATACCCGAAACGGAAACCTTTATGTGTAAGTTTTATTCTCTCATTCAGTAATAAAGCATATCGTCGCTCCAGAATAATAGTACGACAACTAAAAAAAGGTCATATTGAGCATTTTAATATTTAAATTAACGTATTTGGAAGACCTTTAGAATTATAGAAATGAAATTTATTGCATTCCATAAGTATTTACGATGTATATGTACTAAAAACTGCGATTTTAAGTTTAGAATTTTTTTTTACAAAAAGTATAACCTGTCTTACTCTTTTACCGAAAAGACAACAACATTAGATTGTGATTATGTAGATATTATGGACTAATTGGTTTTTTATGAAAAGCCTGCTAAAGGTGGGAGTACTTATTTAGTTTCTTTTTTATTTTTATTTCTTTAAAAGCATCATTTTAATAACTTTAAATAATTTCTTAAAGTTTTGGTGTCATTAGGTAAACATTTCAAAATGTCTTTGTGTAATTCTCTGGTATTAATGGTATCTCTATATTATTCTGAACTTAAGTCAAAGTTATTATACCAAGAAAAACTCGATGGGAAGGTAATGAATGGCATTTTATGTGTTCCGAGTATATTATCAGCAAAAACGCTAAAAAACCCTATCAGCAATTAAAAAAATAAAAATAAGTTGTCTTACTTTATTCTGAAGCGACGATATTTTGATTGATTAAAATAGAAACAAAATATATTTAGTTGTAAAAGCAAATTTTTGACACTTTAGGCTTCTGTTGAGAAATTTGTTTAAAAAAATCACACATTATTATGGTATAAATTTTGATAGGTTCCGTATATTTTGATGTTTTTCAGCCTGTGAAAGCAGATTGGGTTATTCAAGACTTCAATTTTGGTCCGAAAATTTGATGACTCCAAACGCTTTTGCCTGGATCACAGAAAAGGGTGTTTATTATGGTCAGGTAAGGCTGCCAAAAACAACGTTTTGCATAATATGTTGTATTATATATGTTTATTAAGCATTTATAAGCCAAAAATATTTAAAATAACACCTATAAAATACGTTTTTACACATTTAAAATCAATATCAAATTTATAGAACACTATAAACAAAATTATTACAATAACCCAATTAGATATTACTTCATGAATATATTTACAGATTGATCCTTCAAAAGACATCATCATCGAAGCAATAAAAAATAATACAAAGTTGCTAGAATACCCGAAACCTCTTTATGAAGATTACTCTGTTTCTCCTAAGTACCCCATAGCGATAGCTATGACACAGTTCCATATATTGCTCGCTTATTCAGACAGCATTAAAGGCATGTGCCTGCTAAACGAAGAGGTAGTGTATGAGGATCAATACAATGAAGCCTTTGGCAAATTGGTCAGTGTTTGTAAGGATACAAGGACAGGTAATGGCTAGTTGTTTATTAGGAACACGAATGGCATGAATTAAAATATGTTCTATTATCTAGGCGCACAGCAGTACGTCAGGCCAAGTTCTGGCCTGACGCACGTAGTGTGTATATTACACGAAACGTTTCAGCGTGTTTTCTCTCCTATCATAACGTTGTTATCGTTCCACATAAAAGTATGAAATTTAATATGTAAATTCACATATGTATTTTAATTGAAAAAGTTATCTCAAGTAGTTTCTGAGATATTCGATTATGAAAATTATCCATTTTACCACTTGAGCCATCAAAATTATGGGGCACTTCTCAAGCGAGAAGAAAATTTTATATGTAAGTAGGGTTTAAGACACAATTAAAGACGTTCTTTAAAAACTGTCCGTTTTTACTTGGAACGCCCTGAACCAGTGGCGGTTATGTCGTATATCGTATCTGATTGAACCTAAGTTTCTGAATAATTATCATAATTGTCCCAAAATTTAAAATGCAGGCCGGATTTTATTTACTAAACAAAGAAAATTGCTACATTTTATCTATCAGATCACAAACCAGAAGAAACAGAGTGTGAGCAATTTTCGTACTTCATAATCGGTCTAAAGGTTAGGTTCACCCTACAGAAAAACGTAAATCTAAGTTTTTATTTAAAATTGAGTAAGAAGCGCGTTGTACTTTTACTAAGCAGACTAACCAGGACTAACTTAAAGTAACTGAAACCGAATTATTAAAACAAATTGAAATGAAGAAACCTAGATTTTTAAAGAAAAATACAATACCCTATTACCCAAAATTTTTAAAAATTGTACAATATCTAGAGCAGTTCACTATGCCCTAATAATAATAGCTTTTGTTATTCAGACCTATGTCTATATCTGTCCTCCTTTTTTGAAGTTCATTAATACATAAACTAAAAATGGGGAAAATTTATACCGTTTTGTCAATTGTGTGTATAATAGGATTAACATGAATAGAAAAACACCAATTAATTTATAAACGCGTTGTTAGTAGATGTATAGTAAGAGAGCAAAGGGAGGCGGAGGAGGCGAATAATGAACAAAGAAGAACGACCGAGGAGACGAACGATCATAAAGAAGAACGACCGAGGAGGCAGATAAAAAGAAGATGATGTCTGTTATTTCAAAGTTCAATGTCTTTGTATTTAAATTTGAAGGTTATCCCCACTAGATTTCTATAGAATAAAAGGCTGGCACGTTCTTAGTATTCTTGTTAAAATTATTAAAGCTAAAGTGTGTTGAAATAAAAGTACAAAATATTTAAATGTTATTAAACAAGTTATGAAAAGTAAGCAAAAACGAAATAGCCGTGTAAAGAAGAAAAACCAAAAAAAAAGGTTTAACTGATTACCTTTTTGTGAAAAAGAAAGTACCTTTACAAGTGGATAATACTTTAGAAGAATGTCCAATTTGTCTGTGTGATATAGAAGAAAAAGATATAGCCTACCCAAGAAATTGTAATCATATCTTTCATTTAACCTGTTTAATGGAATGGACAAAGTTACGTTCAATCAGTTCAATCATACCAGTTCAATGTCCAGTGTGCAGAATAGAATATGATACCATTACTTACGACTTTAAAAATAAAGTGATGTTCTACGCTTTAGATCGGTATTATTATTAATTTTAGCAATTAGCAATTTTCATATAATTACACCACTGAGGCCTATGAGCAACCATTTTATTTTCAAATCATATTTCACTACGTAAAACACCAGAAGGATATTGAATGTATATATCACTTCCAATAATTGCATATAATAAAATATAAGAAAGATAAATCATAATGCAAGCAGTTTCAATTGATATGTTTATTATAAGCTAACCAGTGAAATAATGAAGTTAAATTTAAAA